>VWPU01000221.1:0-168231 GCA_013398955.1 Callaeas wilsoni | reverse complement strand
TTCCCTTCCCTTCCCTTCCCTTCCCTTCCCTTCCCTTCCCTTCCCTTCCCTTCCCTTCCCTTCCCTTCCCCTCCCTTCCCACATGCCTGTATTGCAAAATGCTGGACTAATTATCATGATAAATTTTTCATATTTTTAATTGCATCTAAATGTTTGCTACTGCTCTAATTACTCAATAGTGGGGATTTTAGATATATTTCAGGAAGTGTGATAAATATTTGCAAATTCTCTTGTCTTAGACAGTTCTTCCAGAGATGAGTAGAAAACTGCATTTTCTACTGGAGCAGTTTGGAGAAAGATTGTCCTTAAACTCACAAATTTTAAGTGTTCGTATGCTTTGCTGGTTTGAAAACAAGCAGTAACAAGCAAAGGAAATGCATTCCCCAGGGGAGGTGTGTCTGTGAGTACTCCAACATTGAAAATTCAGACTTCTAATCTTTCTCCTTTCTCCTTTTTTTTTCTCTTGTACACAAAATTTCTAAATTTTAATGGTACTAAGATGGTTCTCCCAGTTTTCTTTTACGTATTTTTACCTATTTTAGCTCCTAGGAGCTGAATATTTGTCTATTTTTGCATCTCTTTTACTCCCATCTTGTCAATGCTATCATCCTCTAGTGGAAGTATTTATTCAGAATCCTTTGACAGGAGGTTCTAAAGATGTGGATGTCAGGGAAAGCTGAAGCATCACCATAGCATTATGCAAAAACCTCTATTGTAATATAAATCCCTATGCCACAGCAATTTTAGCCTCTCATTTAGTCACTTATACAAGGTGTACTATAATCATCGTGAAGGCATAACTTATTGCTGCATTGATAGATTCCATACAATCAGTGCATCGTAAAATATGATGAAAATCAAGTTTTATTCTGGCAATTCAGCATTACATGACAATAGAGAAACTGCTCCCTTAAATCCTCAGTCCTTTCTTTTCCTGCTGGCTGAATCTGCTTTTCCCAGAGGTTTTGAGATGCAGCCAAGTAACAACCACCGTCCTTCGCAGGAGCTATTCTCCATCTGACTAACAGAGCATCAGCTGACTCCCTGACACTTCCAGAAGAATTCCCCAGATGGATCTAAAAGAATGAGTCCCAAAAAACTCCGACCCATCATTAAAAAAGTATTCATTTTTCTCTTCTGAAAAGGGAAGGCCAAAGATGCCAAGCTAGGGAAGGTCTTCTTTGAGAAGCTGCACCTCTTTCTTGGCAAGCTCCCTATGTTTCTGTCCCGGCCGCAGAGCACAGCAGCCACTGCTGGCTCACACCCAGCTGCCTTTGCCTGTTGGTCTGGCTCAGCCGTCCACCTGAGGCTTCCCATCTATCTTCCTAAGGCTGAGCCTCTAAGATACAAGACCAAGACATCTTCTGTAACCTCTCCCCCTGAAAAAAAGCGTTTTGTGCCAATAAAAAATGATGCATTTTCATAATGTTCCTGACCTCATTTCAGGGAAAGAATTTGCTTTTTTAGGATCTGTCCTTTGGCTTCGGGAAGACATATAGCAGCCTCTGCTCTGTTCTTATGAACGGACTCCAGTAAAAAATGCCAGGTAGAATGATTAAAGGAATGTGTGGGTTCTCCAGGTCTCCTCCTTAGCCTTCTCAAAGGACTGAGGGACACTACAGCACTCCTTCACAGACCTGTCCTGCTTTTCCATCAGTACTTTGCTGCATTCAGTTTAATTACATAAGACATTTTCTGCTGTCCAAAATACAAACTTCTTGAGCCAAAATTCAATTCCTTTCATATCATAACATCATACTTTGCATATTAAACATATAGAGAAAAATCTCTGAAACTTTTTCTACATCAGAGAAGTGATTTATAGGATGCTTTTTATGACATCATTACTATAAAGTTAGGATGAAAAGTGAGTTCAACATTTAACAGTAATGGTGAAGTTTGAGGTCATTCTTATCTATCATGGAAGCGAGTTCTAAAATCATGGACCCATTGCTGGTTTCCTGTACATAAACTTCACTTTTGAGATTAAGAGTTGTATTGTTATAGCTATAGCATATCACAACCACACAGCAAGCAAGCGACTTTGCAATTTAGGTCAAGCCCATTGAAGGATTTAAAGATTAATTGAGGACAGACAGATCATTGTCTTTGGGTGCTTTTTTTTTAAGACTACAAGCAGAAATGTTGTGACATCAATCACTCAGAAGAATCCTACACAGGGGCATAATTTTTAACTGAACAACAAACCTTCAAAAGCCATGAACTCTTCTGTCACACTAGTGCTGCCTAATGATTCAAATGAGTCCCGCATCAAAAAAATTAAAAACAGAAATGAGAAGTAGTATGCTAAGTCAAAACAAGTGAGCCCTCAGTATTTGTGTTTATAGTATCACCAAGACATGCAGCAGCACAGGTTTTTGTTTTAAAAGCCCTGTGACTCATTGAGGTGGGTTGACCTTGGCTGGGCACAAGGTGCCCAACAAGTTGCTCCATCACTCCCCTTCTCAGCTGGAGAGGGAAGAGGAAATAAGATGGAAAACAAGGCATAGGTCATGATAAGGCAGTTTTACTAAACCAAGAGTGAAAGGCTGTGGGCACAAGTAAGGGAGAAAAAAAGGAGAATATTTTATTCCCTACTTTCCCATCAGCAAGCCATGTCAAGCCACTTCCTGGGAAGCTGCACTTCTATATGTGCAGCATTTGCTCGAGAAGGCAAACATTGCAAATAACGAATGCTCCCCACTTTCACCTCCCTTTACTTAACTTTTTAATATGAGCAGACAGCATATGGCACGGAAAATCCCTTCAATCAGTTGAGGTCAGTGGTCCCAGCTGTGTCCCCTCCCCATATTTTGCCCACCCCCAGCCTACTATTCAGGGAGTGGAGGAAGAAAGTTAGAGAGACATTGCTGACGCTGTGCCAGCACTGCCCAGCGGTAGCTAAAATGCTGGAGTATTATCAACACCTCTCTAGCTACCAATACCAAGCACAGTACTGTGAGGGCTGCTATGGGGGAAATTAACTCCATCTCAGCCAGACCAGATACACTCATTTTGAAATCATCTACACAAGGCATTTTACAGAGAAATCGTGAAGAATATTTGTAGTTGGAAATGAAAACTAGTAGGTCTGTGTGATTCAGGTCACGTCATCAGGAAAACATATCAACTGTAGACTTCGTTTACAAGGTGAAGGCAACACTATTCTAGACCCATTTATCAGGAAAAAAAAGCCATCCAGTCCTTAAACAAACACATCTTTAGAGCCAATGAATTTCAACGTACTCTAGGAAAAAGAAAAAAACACTCATACTTTTTTTAAACCAGAAGAGGAAGCTGAAAATCTTTAGCTCCGTCTGACACCATTTTTCTCAAATATTTAAGTCCTTGATAACCTGATGATACTTGTGTGTCACTCAAACAAACATCACATTTCTTTGGGGCTAATTTTTTCCTGAAAAAATAATCTTTAATGGTTTGGCCTTTATCAAAATCAAATGAAATTACAGAAGGAAACACCATATGTCCAAGAATCTTGAGTTATTGTTGGGAAAAAATGGCATTTCTTCAGGTTGAGTGACAGGTTGTAGGAGGCTGAATAACATGGTGGACCAGTTAGAATTTGGTTGGCTGAAAGAGAGAATGACACTATTGGAGAAAAAAAAAAAGATCTGTCTTTCTCATCACTTTTAATTAACTCAGAACACTTAATCAAATAGTCTGACTTAACAGCATGACTTGAAATTGATAGGAACATAGATGTTTAAAGTCTGGCTGAGTTTTTGTCATTCAGGTCCACACTTACTAGTTTACAAAAGAAATTGACAGGATTTAGCTTTTAATTATAGTAATTTTAAAAATAGCAAGCCTAATTCTGGTGTTCTGTTACCATGCCTCTGATATGAATAACGCAGGCCCAGAACGATTTGGTGAGAATTTTTTTTTAATGTATGTCCCTGAGATACTTCTTTTGCATGGCACAGGATCAATACAAGCAACCCTCATCTGCTGTTGTGTAGTCCCAGTGGATGTGATCAGTGAAAATGTGAGACTGTCGATGCTCTCTGGGACATCCTGGATTGTCAAGGGTCTGGGCATCTAAGACTCCTCCTCCACTTTACCTAATTTTTGACACAAACCATACCATAGTCCTATACTCCGCAAGAATAGAGCAGTCATGTTCTGCTACTTTCCCAGAATACTCTTCCAGAAAGTTGAGGGACTTTCAAACCCCAGAATAGTTACGCTTTTAGGCTAATCATAAAATCACAGAATTATTTGGGTTGGAAGGGACCCTAGAGATCCAGTCCCTACCTAATGGGTAGGGACACCTACCCCTAGACCAGGTTGCTCAGAGCCTTATCCCGTTCTTGAACATTTTCAGGGGTGCAGCATGCACAACTTCTCTGATCCAGTGTTCCATCACTGCCATAATAAAGAATTTCCTCCTAATATCTAATAGAAGTCAACTCCCAATTTAAAGAAGAAAATTACCCATTATAGTACCATTACATCACTTTGTAAGAAGTCCCTCTCCAGACTTCCAGGACTCCTCTTTAGGTCCTGGAAGGTGCTGTAAGGTCTTCCCAGAGCCTTCTCTTCTCCAGGCTGAAAATTACCTTGGATGATTTCTATTCTGATGATTCATCATGTAAGGATTACAATTGGATTTTGGAAATAAAACAGATGTCAATTCTGTTCTGGAAATACAGGCTTGAGAGCAGTTTGCAAAAGGCTCTGGGCTACTCTCTGGCATGCACCAAGAGCCACTAAATTCTCCCAAATGTAGAACCACGGCTAGAGTAGGAACACATAAGGAACTCAGGGTACTTATTTTCTGACCTTGACTGCAAATCCCAGAGCACGCTGAATTGGTTTTTGAACAATATGATCCAGAGCACAGAACATGCAGAAATATGACCTGACATAATCTTTATGCTTAATATTGTCAGTAAAGGTATCAATAATGACAAAAAAATCAGAAGACTGTGATATTTTGTTATTTTGAGCAGACAAAGACTCAGGAGGCTGAATAGTACTGAAAATGATCTGGGATTCCATTCCTGTAAAGAAAAATTATGTTCTTCCCACCTGTATCAGATGGTTATGTGGATGAAAAATTTTCTTGTGCAACTCTCTGTAGAAGAAAAACATGGCCCACTTTCAAAAAAGTCTTCACAGGTAACACCTTTTCTGCAATTCAGTCAAAGCAAGGTCCTTGCTCTATAGCATGGCATGTGCTCACTGTCGCTATTCAGCGCATTAGTGCAAGTGCAGTAACCCATCCTTTTTACTGAAGCTTTGTTTACACAGAAAGCTAATGTCAGGTTTTGCTTTTACTAGAGGACTAATTCCTTAATGACACAGTGCCTGATGCATTCTCAACAGTGAAACAAGAGGAGGATTTTGCTGCTGTTTTCTCCTTCTTTATAAAACACAGGAAGAGTGGAATGCATCCTACCAAATGCATGTCTACAATGAAGGTGTATACATCTGAACTCGCTCCCTTTTGTAATCATTGGAGAAAAATAAGCATTTGATGAAGTATATCATTAAATCTCATCCTGAAATCTAAGATGAGGTGCCCTGTAAACATATTTGGATTTTTTCTCCCCACTAAGCCTCACCTGATGCCTATGCTGTAGAATTCTAAAGTTAGACAAATTGTTTCCCACCCAAGATGCCTAAAAGAAGTGAATAATAGTGGGAAGTACATCCAGACCGCTTGTTTTCAGTTCATTTAAATGTGTAAAGTTCCAAAGTAAGGAAGCCAGACAAAAGCATGAGTTTAAGGTCTATCCACAGGAAACTCGTGTCTTCCTTTCACCGCTCTAAGTTTCTAAGTTCTGCACTAGATTTTGCAGACTAATTGGTGATATCATGGTACCCTAGTTGTTATTTACCATCAATCACTTTGAATGTCTGACAGGTAAAACACACTGAGATATCAGTTGTCTCATCCCTCTGTTACATTATTGATGAGACTGGGTAGTAAATATTTTTCTCTCACTCTGCCAATATTACAACAATGTCACCATTCTGCACTGTACTGTAGTAGTACAAACCCAAACAGGTATCAGTGTGTCTGTATCAGGCAATGTTAGGATAGTTCCCTTTCTGGGATTCTGCATTATTGTGGTAATGATGGACACAATGACAAGTCTGAATAAAGCAAGCAGTGTCCCATGACTAAGAGAGATTTCTGTTATAGAATGCCTTAATTCAGTCAAGACTAAGATTATTGTATAGAAAGATTTGGAGCAATTTTCTTAGTATTTTGGAAGAGCCTTAATAACTATGTCAGCTATACAGCTTCTTCATCATTAGTTCTAATAGATTTCCTGGGCTAACTTGGGAAATGCTAATTTGTTTATCAATCATCAACTACCATTTTTCTACCAACAGATTTTTAAACCAAATAATATTCTAAGATGTCTTACATTTGCATCTGTGAAGGAGTAATGCGTAGCTTGGTTAATCTTTTCAGGATCAAGGACTTGACTGGAATACGAAGACTGAAATTTATAAAAAAATATTGCTTATATTTTATAAACAAGATTGAACTCATTGATGCTGATAATATCAGTTTAGTAAGAAAGCATACTAGCAAATTCCAATGTAGTAGTCAAAACCGTAAGGACTAGTCTGATAAGTGGAGTTATAATTAAATTAAATGTTTAATTTTCAGTCAGATGGCTTTCTGTTTTACTAGTATAATCTTTAAATAAATATTTTTCTTTTAGCTTAGCTTCCCAACTGAGACAAAGAGTGCTTTAGGACTTTACAAATTGTTCCCAAATGTTTTCATGCACCATACTGAAATTTCTTTCAATATGTTTTCTAACATTTTAAAACTTCCTCTACTGAGAACTAAATTCTCTAAGTGTGATTTTTTCAAGGACTCCAAATCTAGTTACTACATTTAGTTGCAAAAATACTATATTGTCTCTTCATATACAAGTTTTCCCCAGTAAATACACTGACTTTTTTGATCACATATTAAATCTAAGACCTAAAATGGATAAGATTCAGTGCTAAACATCTACATTAAAATTCTTGTTCATCTCTTCACATGTTTTTACCCTTATATTTTTATGTTTATTTCAATGATTGTTTCTAATTTTAATGTGTTTGAAGGCTAATATTTTATATGTTGGGTGAAGAGTGAAGTAAGTTCAACTTTCCTTACAACTTTTAACAAAGATTTTCAACTATATTGATGTAAAATAGTTTTTATATTGCTATCATAAAATAGTATTTGTTCTGTAAATTTTTTTGTGAATCTGATGTTGTTTCTTCCTTTGCTGCCTTTTGCTCTTTGTTGCCCTCTTTTTGTTGTTGCTTGTTGACACAATTTATCTACATTTGTGTGAGAACACAGCTGTTTTGAAAATTTGGCCCCAGTTTGGTTACTGGTGTCTTTTGAAAGTATGCCTTAAGGCACAACTGGGCCATTGCTAATTAGCCCTGCATATAATTACACATACAGTTAAATGCCCAAAAAAAAGTACAAGGGTCTATTTATTAAATAGACCAGCTATGAAATTTTCTTCTTGTCAGCTTCTTCCCTTACCTGGCTCAAATCCCAGCTTTTGCTAAACAAAAGTCGATTCCTGGTAGTCATCCTCTGGTGCTCACACCCTCTGCACCTGGGCTGTTACCTTGCACATTGTCAGCAAAGCACCCGTGGCTTTTGCAAATGGCCAGTTTTTTGGGTCATTAACATTTCAGTCTCTCGCCCAGGTGAAAGAGGGAGGAGATTATGTTTAAATAAGGAAAGTCTGACTAAATCAGTATCTTAGCAGAAAGCAAGGGGACATTTTAATTCCCTGGAAAGTTTCCTTTAAAAAAATCACATGCTATCAAAACTGAACTTAGTGCTAAATACTATGAGACTGTGTGACATCCTTGGAATAATAGATCAGTTACACATTCTGACTCCTGCCCTCACCTCCTCTCTGCCCCATAGATACTTACCTTTGACTGACCGTCATTTTGCACGTTGACAAGAGGTATTAACTGAGGACTCTGCTCATCACAGATTGTTTGCAGAGTAAAATATACCCCTATTTTATGCAGGAGTGAATAGTGAAAAGTTTGTGCATAGTAGGTTTATAGAGTCTAAAGAAGACTCTGCTCCACATTCTCAATTCTACAGAAAAATACTTCCAGAGATATCAAAGTGCTGCTGTTTTTTCTGTAACTTTTAGTGATTCTGCTTTTTAGCCCCTTTATGAGCCGTGGCTCTCAGACACTTTTTTATTTCACTAGAATCATTATAGCTCTACTATGCACCAATAGTGCTTTTATCCTCTATGAGTGTACTATTTCTATAATACACATAAAGTTCCAAGTAGAAATCTAAACCACCTATTGGCAATTTAACAATACTGAAGGGGTGCATTTATGAATAGACATTTTACTAACAATCTAGGATTCAATTGTAGCTTGGTCACAAACTCTCAAGATGAAAAAGCACAGAATTGCAGCTGCTGCCAGAGCAGAATACAAACAAAATTGTCAGTAGTTTGAATTCCTGTTTCTGCTGTTAGCTTCCCTTTTGTTTTAGAAAAGACAACAGGCGCACTGAAAGCCCAGATTCACAGAACCACAGAATAGATAAGTTTGGAAGGAACCACAGCGGGTCATCTGGTCCAGCCTCCCTGCTCCAGCAGGGTCATCCTACAGCACTTTGCAAAGGATTTCATGCAGGCAGTTCTTGAATATGTCCAGTGAGGGAGACTCCACAATCTCTCTGGACAACCTGTTCCAGTGCATGGTCACCTGCAGAGTAAAGAAGTTCTTCCCGATGTCCAGGTGGAAATTCCTGTGCACCAATTTCTGCAGATTTTCTCTTGTCCTATTGCTGTGTAGCACCGAGAAGAGCCTGGCTCCATCATCTGCACACCCTCTCTTCACATATTCATAGACATTGATGAGGTCCCCTCTCAGTCATCTCTTCTTGAGGTTGAAAGGTCTCAGCCTTTCCTCATAGGAGAAATACTGAAGTCCTTTAATAATTTTCATTGTTAAATTTAATACAAAATTTAAACCAGAGCTATGGGTCAGGATGAATCCTTGGAAGAAGAAGTGATTTCCAAGAACAGTTTTCTATATCTTGTGACCCAATAGGTGGCAGTTCCTCCTTCACTGAGTAAGCTGGGACCTATGAGGAAAAAAAATTGTTAATACAGCAAAACACCAATGCAACCTGTCCTAAGAAAAAGAAATGTATTCTACACCAATGAGTCTGTATAGATTTTAAATGTCTTCATGGACAAATAACTCAACATAACTGCCCAGTGTGCTTCTATAACAAAATCAGGCTACTGCAAAAAAATAAGCAAGTGAAAAGAAATGACTTGACTCAGACACAAATTTAATAGAATATTGTGTACCACTCTGGCATGCTTGCTTTGAAGACGATTTTGCACAAGCTGCAGCATGACAGATTTTGGACAGTTCTGAGTTGAGCTATTCAGAAATGCATAATAAGAAGTTATTATTTTCTTGTTTTCGAAGTTAGAAAATTGAAAGAAAACAATTTTTATAGAATCAAACCCCCTGTTGTTATTGTGTGTCTTGTACAGAGATCTGCGCAGTAAACTCTGCTCATTATTATTCTGAAAGCCTGACACTAGCTAGGAAATAGCTGACACACAGATGAATGACAAGATCTATAGGCCTCAACTGCTTTTGGTCTTGAGGTGATACAAAGATTATCAAAACACATGGAAAGGATGCTTGTGAACATTGCATTACATGGTTCTAATACATAGAATAAATTTAGTAAGCTAGTAAGTTTCAGATGCAGCTCAGCAACATAGGCAGTGAGAACATGAATGACTTTCCTAAATTTTTAGTAACTTAAGAGCATCATTTTTTCATGACCAGGCAAAAATCCCTAGAGTGGTATCTAAAAGATCTGGATTTGCTTTGGTTCACCATAAAGGTAAGGTAATATGTTTAAGTGATTAAGTATTCTTGCAACACTACACTGATAGAATAATAAGCATGAAATATAATAAGCATGAATGACTAAAACTCAAAGCCAGAAAATTTAAAATTCAAAATTTAGCTTTAAATTTAAACCCTTAGCAATCAATTACTTGAACAGACAATCAAATGAGGCTAACAGAGACTTTGCTCCTTCTTATAGTCAAGCCATCAAGTCATTCAGGAAGACAGATTTTTACTAAGATTCAGCTTAAAATTCAAGTTAAATTATTATGGCAATAGTGGAATTAAAGACAATAGACAGAATAGTCTGTTTCCAACTTCTTCCACTGATAATCCTAATATTGCACCCAGTACAGAGCTGATTGTGCCATCAAAATCTGGTGAAGGGAGTTAATGGAAAGGAAGAATGATTGCTATTAGTAGAAGTCAAAAAGGCTAGACTAGATCATGGTTTGCACTTTGGTGGAGTGGATGGATTTTGTTTCCGTTTGCTAAAGCAGATGAGTACATAAAATGTCTGACTTTTGCATAACACCAGAGTTTTAAAATCATTTAGTATTTTAAAGATTTGTGACTTCTGGTCATTCTTTTCCTGCAAATACATTAATGCCTCTGACCTTCTGCTTCGGCACATTATTGCATTGTTAATTAAGACAGTGTTGCATTTTATGCAGAGATTTTTTTCAATTCCATTCATTTGAATCAAATTACATTTTTAATAGCATTAACTTGAAGGTCAATACTTCTTTGGCGTAGACTTTTAAATCCTCAATAATGAGATGTCAGATTGCAGAGCAGGGAGGGGCAGCAAAAAAAGCTATTTGCAAATAATGCCATTTCCATTCCAAATGTGTTGAATTTTTCAGCTGCATAAGATAGCTCCTTTTTCAACACTTTACAATGCTGTCCTGTAGAGCCTGCTGAAATTTATCGGTGCCATGTGCCTGCAGGTGACTCAGCGCCAGGTTTGTGTGAAAAGAGATGTCAAATACCACACCTGCTAGTGAGAAGTTAAATATTATCACAGTTTAAAGAGCACATCCCAGAAGATAATCCTACTTGCTCTCATAACCTGTTGGCATTCCTTTCTGTGGTCTTCTTTTGCCACTTCATAAAGCCTCTGAGCTTTACACAGAGATGAAGGGTTTATTTTTCTTTGATTTTAAGATGTCTCATGAACAACTAGTCTTCCAGTTGTGAATCTGTAATCCACAGTAATTTAAGCTTACTTATTCCCGTAAAAAAGGCCAGCCAGTCATTTGAAAGGTAGTGCATTTGAGCAATGCTTTTATTTTTATACTGATATTTTGAGGACAGTGTACTGTCATCCCTGTTCAAAGACACTCTTTTCATTTCGAGTCATCCAAGCCATTACCATAGCATCCGAAAGGTTCACTTTCCCTAAACAGGAAAAATACAGTGGCCTCAGCATAAACAATACCAAAAAACAATAATTTTGATTATTGCTATAGAAACGAGACCATGCAAACCTTTATGTGTGCATATCTGTAGACACAGGTACGTGTGTATGCTTTTAAAGGGAAAGGACCCCCCGTCATCTCATATGAAGAACTGACAATTATGAGATTTTTGTGAAAAATACTCCAGGGAAGGATGAAAAAGATCCTGCTGAGGAGAGAAATCATGAAGAAACCATGTGCATATTTCAGAAATATAGTGGAATTTATGATAGAGTTGTGCAAACCTTTTATGGTGAACACTATTTTTGATAGCATAGCCTGACAGCCAGGCTGGTAAACAACATGGGTTTGACTTTGCAATTGATTTTTGTTGTTGTTTGATTTGGGGGTGGTTTTTTTTGGGTTTGTTGCTGTTGGGTCAGAGAGAGAGGAAGAGGAGGGTCACTAGAAAGGAAATGTCGATTTTACAAAGATGTTGAGGCTAATCTCTCTAGTGTGTATATGGGATTCTTACCACAAGCATCGGCATTCACATTTTAGAAAGGGAGCTCACTATTTTGCTTGAATATACCCATGACCCTGTTTTAACCAGCTCGAGAGAATCTGCAGGGTCAAACAAATATAGTAATATTTTCCCAGCACACATTTTTATATGTAGAGAGCTTTTCTACATTGCCATGGCAAGACAGGTCTTGTTTACAGGGGGAGTTTGTCTAAGCATAGGCAAAGCTGTCAGAATAAAATAGGATCTGTGAAATGAGGCCTGACAAAAGATTTTATGATCACCTGGAGTGCATCAGTGATTCTAAAGATATTATCTGAAAAAGGAATGCCTGAAGATGGATAGAAAGGAACTAAAGTGGAAGCATCTAGTATAATCCAAGACACAGTCCTGACCCTTTCTGGAAATACTACATCCAGGTGCACAAAAAAATGATGTAGAATCATGGGAAAGGCAAAGGAAAACTGAAAAACACCAAAAATTTGATAAAAAGGAGGTAAACTGAGTGTTAAACACAAAAATTCTGTTATGCAGTCAGAGCCTAAAGGTGAGGCAGCATTCAGGGATACTACTGTAGGTCAGGATCCTGCCAGTAAAGGAAAGCTCCTTTCCAGAAAAGGAAATCGTAATGGCAGCTTTCAACATCAACAGAAATACACACTGAGCTTTTAATTGACCTAGTATTTAGAAATGTTTGAAATGGTCCAGGATTGGCAGGTAACAGGGTGCATGGCAAATAAGAGGAACTATCGAGAATGGAAACACTGGCAGGGTGGAGGATGGGGTGGAAACAAAGAGATGAATTCATCAGAGCAGCACATGAGAGAATTATTATATATGCCAGAGGAACATGTCAAAGATCGGTTGCTTTGTCGGAGGGGTATTGACCACAGTGCCTCATTATTGCTGTTATCACCTAACTTCAGCCAAGTTCAAGAGTTTTGGTCTCAGCTTTTACAATCATAAATCAGTAGTAAAATCCAGAAAACTTTGAAAGTGATTTCAGTAAGGTCAAGATCCATCCTAATAAACAAATCTTGTAATTATTTCTAACACTAAGCAGAGCATCCTTAAGAGTACTTACCACTTCTGTACGGCCAAAGACAGAGAAAGGGGACCTGAGCTAGGTGGATTTATGGATCAGAGGTAACATAGCTCCTCATAACCTCTTATATTCAATGCATTAGGCAGAAAACGACCCATGGCATATACAGCTTTGAGTCTGTCTTTAGCATATTCAAAATCAAATTGAGTAATCATATTAATCTAGATCTAGTTGTTATAGAAAAAATATAATACATATTAAGAATAGTTTCATTAAGAAAAAAAAATCAGCAATAGTAACAATGTAGTTAAAATTTAAATACACATGTTGAGTTTTTATCCCTTCCTGATGTTGTGCTCCTCCTTCCACTGCTCCAGTGGGCTGTAAAGTCGATATCTCCACAGTGCTGGAGATGGTGTTATAATGAGATGTCAACATCTGATGTCTCATCAGGAGGCATATGGTTGCTAGTTTCTTCTTTTGTCTCACTCTAGGATTCACTTGGGATATTCTTATACATTTGACAGCATGTTTTTGCACCCTTGTTCTTCATTGATCTGTATCTGTAAGTTGCATCTGCATTTACTAAATGTGGTAACTTTTATGTATTAGATGTTTTCTTCTTTTTTATTTTGTTACCAGTAAAATCAATTTTGCCCATCTTCAGGTATGCATTCCTTCAGCTGAACATTGTTGAGATGTTTATAAGTGTGGGTCTTCTGTATCAAGTTTTTACTCCATCTCTCCCCATTCCATGCCTGCATCCCCCTCATGCCACACATATCCTACGGCCTCATTTCTCAGATCTTCTGCTATCATAGGAAAGCTTCTGCCATGTCCACATTACTTGTTACTTCTTTATGTTAGAGGTGGCAGCATACAAAGATAAACAGAATGGAAAAAAATTCCCCCTAGACACCTGGTCAAATATAAAAAATGGTGTTGGAGTTAAATCCAGTAAAACAAAGCTGCAGGCAGGTCAAGAAAAGCTCAGTGAGAGTAGACCTGAGAGATTTGTCCCAAGACCTTGCAAACACTGTACAGTGTTTATTGCCTTTTACTAGCAAAGGCAAGGCCTTGTTACAGATTGACGTAGTTATGAAGTTTAATGCAAAGTTGGATTTATTCCTGTTAGAATTTCTTCAATCTTTCTACCTCTGGAATCTATCTTTTCCCCAGTTGCAACACTGAGAAAGTAGAAATATACAGCAACCAAGACTTATTTCTGAACTTGATCTAGTTTATAGTATTATATTGGAATGCTGACTCAGATCTTTTGTCCGAGATCCATAAAGGACACTAACTCTTCTCATCACCCTTACCTATGGCTTTCCTTAATAGAAATACTGTGTTGCCTTTTCAATCTCTCTTTTGCCTTTTATCCATACAGGCGCATCTTGTTTCCACAAAATGCCCCAGGTAACACAAGAATGGAATATTTCCTATCAATTGGATGGCAACACTCTTTATTGTGAGATTGCCTCTTTCTGCTGTGTTTGGAGCCAGAAAAATCTATGTCTTTCTCTGCTTCTCTTACCAAAAATCAGGTCTTTTACAGCTCTGATTAATTTCAGTTTAAACTGCAACCATTAGGGAAGGGCTCCAAACACTTCTCTATTTGATAGAGCTTCTATAGATTTTATGTGGAAATGATGATTTCATCTTATGGACTGGAAAATGTAAAGTAACAATTTATTCTCCATTTATTCCTAATGCACAATGTTCCTGAAAACAGGTGTTGTTCACGACTTTTTCTCTGGAGTCAATGACCTTTCTTCTAATCCTTTCCAGCAACTCGTTCTGGATTTAAAAAACTTTGAAGTTGCTGCCTCACCAACTCAGAGCTTCAAGCACTATAAAATGCTACTGCTGTAACACAGCATTAATGTTGATAGTGGAGTTGATGATAAAACAGATTATTTTTCTCCTGACAAGAAGTTTCAGACAGAAACCTTTTGTTTTGTTGGATGGTTGTGTTATCCAGATAAGTGACTCTTTACATCAATATTTTCCTTGACTATAATTAGAAATGCTATTTTCTTAAGGTGAATGTTGATTTGAATAAGACTATCTTCTAACTGGAAAATCTTCACAGTAAAATTACTATGACAAAAAGTTTATACATTTTTGCTGCTTTTATTTATGCCAAAGCATCTCTGTGTTGGGTTGGTGTGGCAATATTTTGGTAGGAGGGGACTACAGGGGTGGCTTCTACAAGAAAAAACCAGAGCCAATGCCAGCCAGCATTGTGAACCCATGGGGACCTGTGAGGGGCAGTCTGTCCCTGAAGGACTGCACCTTGTGGGGGTAGTTTGTGAAGAACTGCAGCCCATGGGAAGGACTCAGGTTCATGTCTGTGGAGGAATGGGAGAGACTCCACATTGGAGCAGGGGAAGCGTTTGAAGAATCCTCCCCCTGAGGAGGAAGGAACAGCAGAGACAATATGTGGTGGACTGACCACAGACCCTACTACCCATTCCCCTGCACTGTTGAGGGTGGAGAAGGTAGAGAGAAAATCATGAGTGATGCTGAGTCTGGAAGAATGAGAGGGTTGAGAGGAAGATGTTTTCTAAGATTTGGTTTTATTCTTCATTACCCTGCTCTGATCTGATTGGTAATAAATTAAACTTATTTCCTTAAGTCGAGTCTGTTTTGCCTGTGATGGTAATTGCTGAGTGTTCTCTTTGTGTCTTTGTCTTGACCCAGGAACTTGTGGTTGTCGTCTCTCTCTTCTGTCCAGCTGACGTGGAAAGGGATAGAGTGGTTTTGGTAGGCACCTGACATCTAGCCGGGGTCAACCCGCCGCAGTATAACATATGCCATCAAATTTGTGAGAATCTGAACCATCATCCACGAGGCAGCTTCTGAGGGCATTATTATCTTAATTCTCTGAGTTTCTTCCCACCAGCAGATGCTATCAGTAAGCCACGAGAGACATCTAATTTTTAATATAAGTGGAAAATTTCTTTTTTTTTTTAATCTCTGGCTTTATTACCAGAATTTTAAATATAGATGCTTTAATTTTCCTAGGTAAAATGTATGATGGCAAGACTGAATAATTATTGACAAAGTTGTGTTCATCTTCTAACTAAATAAATACTAACAGGAAATAAACACACAAACCCACCAACCAATCAAAAAGCCAACATTTTAATTCAGAATAGTAATGCAAAACTTCCTTGAATTTAAAGGCTCATAACTAAATAACCATTAGTTGATCCCAAATCTGTACTCTAATTTTTTTAAATTTCAATTTTCTGTATTTAACTTACCAAAATCATAGATGAGTATACCTCAGAAGCCTGTACCATTTAATAACCTTTATCATAAAGCTTCAACATTTGCAGTAGAAAGATGCAGCTTTAGAGATCTCTTCTACTTAATATGTCTACAGATAGTGTAATTTCAAGCAGTACGTTATGGGCAGTTTTGGTGAGATGGAAAAACCTCATAGTACAATACATTTTTACCCATAGCTCAAAATAATCTATTATGTAGCAAAGACTATATGATAAGAGATTCGATTTGCAAGGGTGTAAGTGTAAAAAAAAAACAGTTTAGCCTTTTTTTTTTTTTTGGTTTTATTACAAAATTCTTGTCTGAATCTAGTGGGTTTTGGCTGAGATTTGTTTTGGAATAAAAAAGCAATGATGTACACCATTTTAGCAAGTGCCTTTCCTAATGCATAGGCTAGCCTAAAGGTTTCAAAATCCCTGAATAATTAACAAGTACTTACAGGAAGTAGCTCTACAAGGAGTTGATTCACTAAAGGAGATTTGGTCAGCCTTAATAAAGGCAGGGGCCTTGGAGGGTGATTCCGAGTCAAGTAGAACACTGAAACAAGGACAGAAAGGGAAATAGCAGACTCAAGCTGATTGCCATCCCCTACTGAACCTTGCAGGAGAGAGACCCCATCTGGTTCTGCCCATCCCAGCATCATTCCTGCTGAAAGTACTTAAACAAAATACTTTTAACTGTATTCCTCTGTGGAAAGAAACTGTTTCATCAAAAGTGATGGTAAAGCTCAAAATATTATATGAATGTTAATTGGTCTTAGATTTCAACCTTTCTTCCCAGCTAAATTGCTAAGTCGTCTGAGTTTATTTAATTTCCAATATCAGGTTTTAAACCCAGTACTCAGGATTGTTGATTCAGTTGTTCAGTGTGACACTGCTCAAGATTATACTTAGCAAGACCTACATGTATTGTAAGCAAATCTGTAACGTATGTCTGTGTCTCCTCGTTTCCCTCATGTAAAGAAAATACCCTGTTCTTTGTGCTCAAGGTGTTCTGTCTGTTTCGAGATCCTAACAGTGTAATTTACTTTGCCTGACCTTTGTAATGCTTGTTGAGTTGGCACGTCTTGGCAAAATGTCTATGCACTTTGGAAATTTTCACCCATATCAGCAGCTTATGCCTAACCAAATTTTGAAAAATGAGATAGCCCTGAGATTGACTTCTTATTTCCATTCCCTTATGAAGTAGGCAACAAACTAGAAGCTAAATGAAATCAAACATCCCCATTTTTTTCATCCATTCTCTTCTATAAGTTTCAGTAAAGCACAGCAATGAATGATTTACTTGATTAACTTGTCAAATAGCTAGAAGAAATGGCTAGTTAGCTACACTTAATATGTTGATAAAGGTAGGATTCCAAGACATCTCTTCTGTGAAAGAACTACAGTTATTTCTAAAATGATTAATTCTGAGATATTTCTAATGTCATGTTCATACAGAAGTAATAGACCTATTAAAGAAAATGGAGTGAAGAAAAGACCTTGACCCAAATTCATCCCTGGGGTAGTTTCAATGATTAGAGAAGAGTCATGCTAGGAATAAAGCTGACCCCCCATTTTAAATCTCAGGGATTTTAAAGGCAGTAGGAAAGACTTAGTGAAATTGCATATGTTATTTAAATAATAGTGTGGTTCAAGAGGATGTGAACATATGCTCAAGTGTTCAGTTAATGTGATGGAGCTCAAGACCTGCACAGAATAAGGACTGTATTAACTATGAATATTTGACAGTTTATTGAGGTGGTACTCAGTACTGTGGTGAATATCAGACAAGGAAATGGTCATTTGGGCATGTTTGAGAGCAAACCAAAGAGAATATAACTTTGAAATTACTTGTGACAGAGAGAGTTAGATATTATAGATGCAATTCCAAAGAAGATACCATTTAAAATGCTTCAGAAAAATTTTGTGTGTTTCCCCTTTGGCTGATCTTGCATATAGGCAGGATAAAAGGTTTTCAGGAAGCATTAGAGGTTGAAAGATTCTTGTATGGACTGAAAATTTGGAAAGTGAAAAAAATTAAGGGACTTTCGTGAAGAACAAATTGGAAACTGCATGGTACAGCAATTCACAGGCAAATTTTCTTTCATTGTTTGCATGAGGAAAAGCACAGGGTGAGGAAGAGACAGATAGCTCTTAAGCTCTCTGATGAAGTGCGGATCTCTTGTAGATATTTTAACCAGATATACTTTCTGCTAGATATTTGTTAAGTCCTGATGAGCATGTCTAGGAGTTGTGGTTTGTTTTGTATCTCCCCTACAGTGTGGCAACAGCAATCACCCAGCAGCAGAGGCTTGTCCTCTGCAGACCAGTGCCCATGACTTCCCAGGACTGGCCACTCTGATGCTGAGTACCCCAAAGGAGCCTGTTTAATCCACCCTTTGTTTGGGTTGGCAAACACGACTGCTTCCCTCCTGTTACTGCAGAAGGTGTACATCCGAACAGCACAGCAGTTGGTGCATTGCTCATGCATCATCTTCTTGCTGGAAAAACACTGCATTTTGCTGGTCTGACTTTTTTTATCCCTTTATTTCCTCTTTTAAAAATTGTTTTGAATTTCTGCTGTATCTGCACCTTGCTGATATCACAAGCTTCATACTTAATATCTCACACACCTTATTTCAGCCCTTAGGCTGGAGAAATCCCTCCCAGGACAGGAACTATTCCCCAGTCACTAAACATACCTCTTAAAGGCATACAGTTCATGGAAGAGGTTGCATTTCTCTTGTACAGATGCTGATACCACTTCCTAAAGAATTTTGCCTGGAGTCTCAAACTAGTGCACAAAAAATAGATTTGTATGAACTCATATCGAATAAGAGGAAATGAGTACTGGAACAAAATAAGACTATGACAAAATCCAGTAATGATGGGAACCTCAGTTTCAGAAGCAGATGTAAGAAATTTCATATACATACAGCTGGAAAATAGCTGGAAGAGCTGGTGTTTTATCTTGACCCCTGGTAGGAATTGAACAGCTTAATCCTTCAATTATTAGAGTTTTTCTTCCTCATAATTACCAAGTAACAGTGCCAGTGCCATGACACTTACTGCACTGACGTTCAACATTATCAGAGGAACTACATAAGAGAAGACTGCACAATTATCTATTCATCCAGAGGGGACGATGGAAAAGGCAATGCAGACCATGTGTTCCAGAGTAAAAGTGTAGCATGGGCGGACTAAACAATTTGCAGCTGATGAGATCTACTGGTATAATTAATTTCTGGGTCAAACTGAACATACCACGAATCTAACTAAGTTTAGGTGAAGATTTTTCAGTACATAGAGTTTTTTAGAGATTATTCTTTTCAGAAAGTCACATGCAAAATTCTTCTACTTGCTCCTCATTGGACATATCAGAAATAGGATTTTCTATTTATTCTGTAAGAAAGAAATTCCAAAGAATGAAGAAAGTTCAGCAGAATTTCTGGTTTTGATGATCTATTTTATGAAAAATTGCTCAATTGGAACCCGCAAAAATACATTAATATAGACAAAGGAGTTGCACGGTTATGTTCAAAAATAAATTCCTATCTCCTATAACAAGACATAATAATCTGCTGTTCAGAAATACAAACAAATCCAAAACCCAACCCAAAGTGAAACCTATAGTCACTGTTGTAAAGAAAAAAAGAATGACAGAATCCACTCCATGAATGTCTGTCAGCTTGAAGTTGAAGATGTGTAAAATATGCTGCCCAGGCACAGCAGGCGTGTGAGAAGTGACCATTAAAAAGATCTCAGATAATGAAGTATTCTCTTCCGCTTGACAGAGATGATGAACACGAATGAACGACTTGGCTGATATTGGTCTGAAAGAGTTCAGAACTGCCTGATGAGCTATTAGTTATTAGCGGATGTCATGCACAAAACCAGGATCAAAATGTATCGGCCCTGCTTATCATAGAGTTCTACTGAGAGCATTTAAAATGTATTTGCCCCCAAATTCATCAGATATTTCCATTTTAATATATTATATGCAGTTTTTTTATAAGCAGTGAATAACCTGATCACAGTTAATTGATGATACACTAAAAGTTGTGATAGAAATCTGGAGTTACTTCTAAGAAAAAAGTGGGATATTCTGGCTACTCCACATACTGGAGAAAAAAAATTTACAAATATTTTAATAAAATTCCTATTCACGCTTCTCCTACAAGCCTTTAGCATTTTGTTGTGCTGAAGAGAAAATAAAAATACAGCATTTCGCAGAATGATATAAAAAAAATGGGAAAAGATTTGATGTCAAATGGAAAAGCTTGTGGATTTATGTGTACAATTTTCCACTTTAAATTCTATTTAGTCATCTTTTGTTCATTCTGGAAAAAACTACATAAAATGTGTTGTCTTTATTTGTCTTTCACAGAAACAATTAAACATTTGCATTATAGAATGAAAAGGAAAAAGTACAATTTATTTTCACTTCACAGAGAAAGTTGGAGATTTAAATCTATGGACTGTCTCTTAAATAGGCCGCATGTTTAAAATATGGCTCTTGCATATTTTGGACAAAATTTATGTGTCAATATACTATTCCCCAAAACAGATAGAAGACCATTCTGCAGAAAGAAATGGCTGCTGGTAGAAATGTCCAATAAATATCTAGGAACTGAAAATAGGAGGAACATTTTTTATGTGTAAGGCAGGGCATTTTATGAGGCAAAGTTTTTGTAACATATACAGAATTACACACTAAGAATTACACACTATTTGCCCCTTACTGTTAATGAAAGCTGTTCATATCACTCCCTGCATGTTACACTGAAAGTAGTTTTCTCCCCCAGGTCTAGCAGTTAAAACGAATTTGGTGTTATAGACTTTCAACTGATTTAGAACGGAGAGATAAATGGATGTTTAACACACAGGCATTGCAAGTCACATTGGATGCCTGATCCTAAAACACACTGAAGTCTGTGGGAAGCTTTCCATTGCTTTAAATGGAAAGCCTTCAGATCAGGTTCCCAGGGGGTCACTTGGCAAAGCCACAGTTAAAACATCTGACAGTGTTTGTATTACAAGCGTCCACTTTCACAGGGCTATAATCTCAGTCTTAAATATTCACTCTGGATTCGGCTCTTGCCATATTCTGTAGACCAGTTTTCAAAAGTGGGTTTGATAGTTCGTAAATTATTATCTGCACAGGTTGCATTCTTTTATTGGGAATACACATATGTCTCCATAGAGACTATTTATTATGTGTATATATGTGTGTGTGTTTGAGTGCTTGCATACTGAATGCAGAAGTACGTGCTGAACAAATCAGCACAGTGAGGAGATCTTTGCCTCCACAGTAGCCTTGGAGCCTCTCCTCATTTTTTTGATACATGAGCACTTTGACCACCCCTGTGTGACAGTGCCCCTCCACTGCAGCTCTCCTCCGATATTGAGACCTGTGAAGAAATTTTGCCCCCTAAAGACACCTGTGTTCATATGTGCATCAGAGAGAGCTCCTCAGGCTCCCACTGTAGGCAAAGGAGATCAAGTCAGTGCAGTTTATCACACCTAGAGTAAATTGTCCAAGCCTGAGATACCAGATAGCAAACTGCTCCCTAGCCTCCGCAGATGTATTGACTAGATCTTCTGCGGTTATAATGGTGAAGTGGATTGACCCTGGCTGGATGTCAGATGACCTCCAAAGCTACATTGTCCCTTCCCTCTTCAGCTGGGCGGGGGAGAGAACATATAATGAAGGGCTCATGGGTCAGAATAAGGACAGGGTGAGATCACTCACCAGTTACCATTATGGGCAAAACATAAACAGGCTTGACCCAGGAAAATTATTTTAATTTGTTACCAATAAAATCAAAGTAGGATAATGAGAAATGAAAAAGAACAGAACCAGACACCTTCCCTCCACCCCTCTCTTTTTTTCCCAGGATCAACTTCATTCCCAGTTTTCTCTACCTTCTTCCTCAGCAGTGCAGGTGGATTGGAAATAGGGACTGTCATCAGTTCATCACATGTTGTCTCTGCTTCTCCTTCCTCCTCAACTCTTCACACTCTTCTCCTGCTCCAGTGTGGGATCTTCCATGGGCTGCAGGTGGATCTCTGCTCCTCTATGGACCTCCAGGGACTGGAGGGCCAGTGTGGGATCTTCCATGGGACCACGGACTGCACCACAGGCTGCAGGGGAATCTCTGATCCAGATCCTGGAGCACCTCCTCTTGCCTCTTCTGCACTGACCTTGGTGTCTGCTTTGTTTTGCTCTCCCATATTCTCCCTCCCAGCTGCAGCTGCCCATTCTTTTCTTAAATCTGTTGTCCAAGAGGCGCTACCACCATCACTGATCGACTCAGCCTTGGCCAGTGGCAGGTCCATCTTGGGGCTGGCTGGAATTATCTCTGTGGGACATGAGGGAAGCTTCTGGCAGATTCTCACAGAAGCTACACCTGCAGCCCCCCACTCCCCTCCACCCCTTCCCTCTGTTCCCAAAACCTTGCTATGCTAAACCAATACACTATAATGAGATCTTAGAAAATTAGTTCACAGCTTTAATTTATGTGTTTTAATCTTGAATGGACTTCCAGCTGTGAAGTTTGCCTCTGTTGCCAGAAAACTGGCTGGAGCTATTCACACTCATTGTAAAGAGGAGCAAATAACTGAAAAACAGTGCAGTGAATAACATTTTATCCTCTTTTCCACTGCCCAAATTTTTGTGAATTCCTACTGTCCCATCCTCTTCACTTCACAGGGATCGTTTCTAGGGAGCACTGAGGTGTTGTTGTTGCTTCAGTTCTGGCATACATTTCATAAAACAACTGATTTGGATGATGGCGTCCAAAATTTATAATCCTCCAGACTCAGAGCAAGAGTAACAATCTGCTGAATCTGAGGATGTGAGACATTTATCTCTGATACCCTGTGTCAAGAATGGACACCTCTATGAAACAGTACCTTGACATTCAGGGGGTACTTGGGTCTCAGAGGAGGTAGAATTGTTCCATTTCTGCAAAGTAAGCTGTGCCATCTGCTAACATCACCCCTCTGAGTTGCATGTAGCCTCCTACTTCTTTAAGAGTCTCCTCTAAACTGGAGTGAGCATCCAGGAGCAGTGACTGCGTGCTGAATGGAGAATAGCTGCCCAAGGGTGTTCTGTCCCTGAGGGGCAGACCAAGTATTCTCTTGGGAAGCATTGGGTCACCTCAGCTGCCCATAGTGGCCCAGAATCACTTGACAGATTGACTGTGCAAAATGTGGTGAGGTGTCCACACAGAGACTGGGTAACTCAGCATCTGAGAGCAAGTAGCAGGCTGCCATAGTGAAGGTGTGGTAGATCCACTCCAGATACCAGCCTGCACACTGCCGTCATCCTCTAGATAGGGCTTGCCCTATATTCTCCTGTATTGAATTGCCAGGATGAGCTGAAGGGGAAATGCAGTAAATTAAGCCTGGCTTTGAGAGACCTACATAGCTCAGGAGAAACGGTCATTGTTAAAACAGAATTGGACCCAGCTGCAGCGTTAATTTATTCCCTCCGTCAAGAATGGATGACTTGGTTTTTTTTGTCACATCTCATTATGAGAACTAACCTTCTTCCAAAATGCTTTGGCATCAGGTGTTTTATTGTTTCTGTGGCATATTGACTTGTTCTACTTTTTATCAAGTATCAGTACCCATATGAACACTTTCCAGATACATCCTTCAACATCCTTTTCTCTTTCATGTCTCACTAACTCTGTCCCTGGGATTAAACTACTGTCTTGTCTCCTCAGTCAATTCTGGGAACATACATTAGCACAAAATTGCATGACCTGTGCTTTTGTCACCTAGCTGGTTAAATGAGGTACGTATTAGTTTAATTGCAAATTTTTGAGGGAACAGCCTTGAAGTACACACCTTGGGGTGTGTAAATTCTCAAGGTTTTATGCACTTTATAGCCTTTCAGTGAGGGCTATAACGACTTTGAATTGACTGACAGTAGTATGAACTGTACAGCAAAATTAAAAGTGTTGCAAAAGTATTTTATTGTTTTGCTTTAAAACTGATTACTGGGTAAAATGTAAATTTTTAATGTAAACATACTTTCATTCTTAGATACATATGGCAATTAAAATCTAATAGTTGAAAAGGCCAAATATCCCTTACGAAAAGTTGGCTCAAAGTTGTGGAGGGCAGGGTTTGGTTTATTGTCTTGCTTTACTTTGGTCTTGGCCATTACATGGAGGAAAAAAAATGTCTTTGATGATAATTCTCTACACAAAATTAGAGGCAGAAAGCACACTTATATGATTTCAGAGACCTCATGCTTTAATGCGATAGACAATATTGTACTCTGTGTGATTAAGCAAAAACAACCCTAAACATCTTTAGTGCTTATGTATGTCTATTCTGCATCAGCCAATGATTTAATCAACTGTGACTATAGCCAGACAGTAAACATATGTTACTCCTCCCCCAAGAAGCAGTAGATCTACCCTTGTTTGTTGATCCAAGCATAGTGTACACTCCAACATTATTGGCCAGTCACCCATGCTTTTAAATACAGAGAAGATCTATTTGCTTGCAGAGAAAACTGCATATACTTACAGGGTAGAGAAGATACCTGAAGAAGAAAGATGGCAATTACTCACCTGAGATTGGGAATTATTTTCCAGTCTATAACTATATTGTTCGATTTTTACAAGAACACTTTTGGCAAGAAAGCAGTGCCTTGTTTTGCTCCCAGAAGCACAGTCGGCTGAAAACTAGGCTGTGGAGCAATAAAGCCATTGATACACTGATGCTGTAACATCATTTTTTGGGAAGTCACTTGCTTGAGGGCATGTTTCTCAGCATGGCACTACAAAGCTGTGGTTACGTTTGGTGATATGAGTATTACATATATATGCACTCAGCATGCAACAAACTAACCACGAAGAAGACAGACAGGTTTGCTCTCCTTCAGTATTTTCCTGTTTTTCTTTCTTAGTGTTTCTCCAAAGCACAGAGGTGCTTGATGCTCCCTTTATTGCACAATTTGTATTCCTTTCCCACCTGCTTCTAAATACAGTGTCACTTAATTAGTGGCTACACCATAAACAGGGACTAAGAGTAGGATTTTCCATAGCTTGTACAGCTAACCCACAAGGATTATAGGTTATATCCCTGCAGTGAATGCCATGTCCTGCATTTAAATCCAGCACTTCTGTCACTCAAGGCCATGCTAAAAGTGGTGGAGTTCTTATGTCACACCAAACGCTGCCAGTACCCAATCTGTCCTCTATTCTGCAGTACGTTTAGTAGCAGTGGCTTCACCTTCATTCTTTGAAGCAAAAGAGGGAGGCTTTTCTCACAATTTCTCTGAGAAACAAGGAGAGGAAACTGTTAAAACTGATTCTGCATTTGTATCAGACTCACAAGCCCTGTTAAATTGCAGTTGCTGCAATATTTCAGAGATGTGTTCCCATTTCCCTCTCTTGACCTCAGTGGGCCTGCCAAAGCTGGGATCTGCATTTGTCAGAGACTGGAAGAGCAGTCATAGTCTTGTACCTGTGAAATGTGAACCACAGTATCTACCCTCAAAGTACTCAGTCCTGCACTTTGATTTTTCTTCTGCTTGTGCACAAGAAAGTGGAGGCTGCAGCTCCATTACCCAAGTGTCGTCTTAGCCAGTGGTCTTTATAAGTATCATATACCAGGAGAATTTCCTTGATTGCTAGTTTGGCTTAGCCTTTAAGGTAAGGCTTTTAAGCCTCACTTCAATACCTCTGGAGGTAATTGAGCAAATCCTCCTGAAAACCATCTCCAAAGTTATTAAGATCAAGAAGATGATTGAGAGTAGAACAGCATGGATTTACAAAGGGGAAATCATGCTTGACAAATCTAATAGTCTTTTGTGATGAAATTATTGTCTTAGTGAATGAAGGGAGTGCCATGGATATTGTTTATCTTGAATTCAGGAATGATTTCAATGTTGGACACTGCTTAGCATTCTTATGGACAAATTGATGAAGTAGAGACGTGCACAGTGAAGGGGATTGTAAATAAATGCTGACCTCAAAATGTTGTGACCAACTGTACAAAGTCCAGCTTGAAACCAGCCACTGGTGGTGTATCCCAGGGGTCAATACTGTGAAGAATACATCGTAGCATCTTTATTAGTCATCTAAGTGATGGGACAGAACACTCCCTCAGCAGGTTTGCAGGTGATGCCAAATTGCAGGGTGGAGGGGCTGATATGCCAGACGATTGTCCCGCCATTCTGAGGAACCTTGAAGGGCTGGAGAAATGGGACAGCAGGTATCTCGTGAAGTTCATCACTGGGGAACACAAAGCCCGGTACCTGGGAAGGAATCATCTCATGCACCAGTGCACACTGTGGGGTGCCTGACTGGAAACCAGCTTTATGAGAAAAGGCATGAGGGTGCTGGTGGTGGAGACCAAGCCAGCAATGCATTCCCACAGCAAAGAAGGCCAGCTGCGACTGGGGCTATATGAGGAAGGGTGTTGCCAGCAGTTCAAGGGAGGTGATCCTTTCCTTCTGCTCAGCCCTGGTGGGACACATGTAGAGTGCTGAGTCCATTCCTGGGGTCCTCAGTGCAAGAGGGATACAGAGGTACGGGAACAGGTCCAGTGAAAGGGCACAAAGATGATTAAAGCATAGAGCATCTGATATTGTTACCCTTCTTTGGCCTGGAGAAATTTTCTCTACCAAAACCTGTAATTGTTTTCTAATATAAACAATACTTATCTCTTTCATGCTTGTGTTAAAGCCCTGCCTCACTCATCACCAGAAAACCCTCTCCAAATAAAAAACCCCAAACCGAAAAACCAACCAACCAACTGAAATCCCTCCAAAAAACAAGACAAAACAAAACAAAACCCCAAACACACAAACTCTCTGTAAATGACATCCATTTCAGAGAAGTCACTGTTTTTGAAAATGTACGCTTCATACTCCATACAATCTACAGTACCAAATCCACAGACCACTAGAGTGAAGAAATAAATAGTTTTCACATGTATTTCATTGAAATCATTGCCAAACAGTTGTCCTGTGACAGCTGTAGAACTTGTCCAGGTATGCTAAAATGTCTGTGAATGCTTGAACAACACTTGAGTTAAAATTGTGGAGATTATAAAGCTTGCGTACTTGCAGGCTTGCACCAAGGTATCTCACTTGCACTCTTTAGGCACCTCTTTTGGCTATAACTCTTTATCCCTCTCATTCTGAAAAAGTGCAATGCACATTGAGAAATCCCCAGTTTGCCAGGCGATGATGGCAGGTTTGTATGGAAGAGCAGTCTGTCAGGCTGTAAAAGTTAGCAGCATCCTAAGGATGGGAGTTGGCAGCTGGGCTGCAGGCAGTCTGTCCGAGCAGGAGCTGCCAACCCATCATATCACGTGTTTAGAATCCTTGGGTCACTGTCGCTGTAAATATAACTCTGTTGACCCTTCTTCTGACCCTACTATTTTCCATATTTATTATGTGTCACAGTGTGGAGACTCTTTCAGCAGTTCTTCTGGGAAGTTCAAATCACAGTGTCACTACAAGGGCTTCAAAAGAACAGCGCTGAAGAAGTTTCATCCAGAAGAAATGTTGGTGGCAACTTTCTTGATGGTATCTTATGGCTGTTCAACCAAATCTTGCTCCTGAGTTCACAAATTACTTTCCTTCTAACATAAGAGCAAATGGCTCTGTTCTGAAAAGTTGAGTATGTGGTCAGCTAAAATTTGCCCTCACAATGCCTAGTGAAAATGATGATAGATGAATTTCCAGCTGCTTGGAATAACTGAGCACTTACACTGAAGTTAAATGTATTACCAAAATTTTAGTCCAGGCTAATCAAAACCAAGTAAGAATAAAAAGTATGATTTGAATGATGTTCAGAATATTCCATCTCAATCAGGGAAGAAAGGGGGAAATGTGTACTAGACAATTTCCCCCTTAAGTTGAAAGATTAATTGTACTGTTAAGAAAAATTTGACACAAAAATATGTCAAAATGACTCATTCCTTTCTATTGATAAGAGCACATAAATCATTGTAGATACTGGATTTTTAGTGAGTCTAATTAGCAATTAGATGATGTTTCTAATGTATTTTCTTCAAAGTCCATTGCTTTCTTTCCTTCATTTTCATCTGTATATATGCATTTTTCAGTCCAATATGATATATAGTATTAAACCAGAAAAAGTTTAGATGACAGTCGCAGATGGTTATTAATATTGATGTTCACCTAATTAAATATCTTAACCCTGAGATCTTAATTTATAACATCTTCAGTAAAAATCTAACAGATTTGAATGTATTATCAATGTGATAGAAATAAATAATCTTCACAACAATTCTGGAACACTTAGGCATTTGAGGAAACTCAGTTTTTGAGGAAAATACAGTTTTACACATATCAATTAATTTTATGCCTTTGAATTGAGAAAGCATCTTCCTTCTGTGTTGCTGTGGCACTTCACTGCAGAAATCTCATACTTTTGTTGTTGCTGGTTAGTAGGAAATGTTGGGACTTACAAATTACAAATAATATCAGGTCCCAGAAATGATTTAGTACTTTGTCATTAGCAAGTTTCATATCTGATATTAGATAACTCATGTGTGTCGGAATACTTTCCTCCTATCTTTTATTTCCTTTTCTGTAATATCAGATATCAGCTCCTCTGTAACTAGTCGTTTATCATGCCTATTTACATAACCTAAAACTAGACATCTGAAATGCAATGCAGTGCAGCTACATAAAATGCTTTTTCGCTGGGAATAGTAGATTGCGAATGCTGCATGTCATGACGCAACAGTTTTTATTTTTAATCAAAGGGTTGTGAGTGGCAGTTCAGATTCAAGCTAAACATAATTCATTCAGCCTCCATTCCCTGGTGTAACACAACAAAGTCAATTGCAATGTTCCTGCCCATCTCCCTCCTCCTCTTCCTATGAATCAATTGTGTTTGTTCACTTATCACCTTCTGGATCATATTTCATTTCTATTTTGGGACATCAAATGTGGTACCGAATAGCTGCTACCTATTTGTGGTAAATTGTTTCTTGCTGCAGATTCTTATTCCTTTGCAGTGTAATTCATATCAGTTCTAATCTAAGGGTCTAATAACACATCAGAGTTTTCCAAGTGCACTAGATCAAATATATAGTTTTCTTCAGGAGTCTGGTTGAGATCTGATCCTCTTAAATACCATCTAAATGTAGATTGAAGTTGAGTCCACTGTCTGCCCAGGATCTCATAGAAATTTATATTTACTATGCATTTTCCTAAATGGCCTGAAAGTTTAGCAGTGCCTCCATTGGCTGGTCACTCTCATGATCTGTTGTGATCATTTTTAGGTAGGCAGGCACTTGAACTCTCCCTTTACTCCCTGAGAAAGCAGAAAAATTAGACCTGAGCAGAAATATAATTGGATTTAGCTGCCAGTGATAGAAGATTGCAGTTATGCAGATTTGACCACAAGGACTTCTGTCCCTGCTCCCAAAGTGATACTGCTTAGATGGCTTTTTTTCGGACCAATGGTAATGCAACCCATTTTAATGCAGCAGGCTCTTGAATCCTGGACCTGACTTCTTCTAGCAAAAGTAACAACTGAGATACAATCAGACTTCTTTTCTTCTTTTATCTGACTTGCTGATGTTATGAACACATGGAAGATATGTCTTGGGGTGATTCTATGACCATACTGTATTCCCCATCGCCTGCTTGATTTCTAGTGGACCTTTAAATTGCAAAAGGGGAGAGAGAGAAGCTGAGAGAACTCTTCAAAGCGGCCAGCTTGACCTTGTAACTAGAACGTTTTGCATTCTTTTCTCTCCCGATTCTGACAACATTTGTTGGTTAGAGGACTGTTGCTTTCTAGTCTCTTCGGCTTTCAGCAGAGAAGGGACTGTGATCCGCCTTGGTGGCTTCTTTTCCTTTTTGGACTGTTTTTGGCTTGCTTTTCATCTGAGACCAGCTACCATCCCTGGACCTGCTCGGCGGGACCCTCCAAGGGGGATCGTCGGACCCTGCCTGGCCGGCCCAGCCCAGCTCAGGACTGCAGGTTTTACCTACAGGAAGAACTCTAAAATCCATAGTCCTCTTTTAGGGGACAGGGGAGGGGGGTTCAATATCCTTTTTTCCCGTGACAGCGGGGGACTCGGTTTTGTTAAATAAATAGTTTTTTTCATTTTCACTCGAGAAGTTATTTTCCCGAACCCGTGGAGGAGGTGCTGCCGGGGCCTGCTTGCCTGGCAGGCAGGAGCGCGAGAGAGAGAGACGCCCCTCTCGGGTTGTTTCCTCCTGGATTTGTGTCCTAACCGACACACCAAGACAGGAGATTAGCAAGGATTTTAAGCAACATACCGATCAGCTGAATATTTAGTCTAGAGAAAACATATTTAAAGAATTTTGGAACCAAACTTTTGTCTATGTGAGAAATAATTGGCAAGAAAATACCAAGAGTGCTACCTTCTTTTTTTTCTCTGTGAATATTATTTACTTTAATTTTTTGTAGGAAAGAATAGATAAAGCAAAACCATAGAATCACTTAATATTTCTCTGTTATGATGAAATATGCAAATTTGTCCTTTTAAGTGATTTTTTTGTTTCAAAAATGACTGAAAGAATAAGTTTTTCTTATAAAAAATAGCCTCCTAAACTAGTATTTTCCCCACACACATGCTATTCTGAGACTGAATATCTTGTCTCAGTAATGTCACTGTCAATCTGAAAATTCCATACAGAACCAGTTCAACTCATGGACCTATGAGTCAGACCCACGTGCTAACTAAAATAAAATAAAATTGAATAATATGTTTAGACACTCTGATGCTAAGCATTGCAATGGCCAGATTGAAAATACCTGGCTTTGAATTGGAACTATTTGAATTTCTTTGTTTGCATTATTGCACCTAGATACATCCAGAGAGCTTGAAAGAAGTTCCAAAAAACCTCGCATGTTTAGGAAAGAGAAACAGAGGTGTGAGGAAATATTTAAAGTTTTTTAATAAGAAGCACCAAGCTTATGTCCTAAAGATAGACTTCCATAATAGTTTAGAGTCACCACACCCTCACTGGTATTTGTAATTTTGAACCGTCCTCTAAAACAAGGCCTTCAGCTCCTTTTAAAACTCCTTTCACAAACAGAGGAGGAACCTGTCTTACCCTCTGAAACCCAGCAGCAGAAGGATATATTATTTTCCACATGAGGATTATCAGTCATTGAATATTTTTTAAAATTCTATGACCAGAAAGAAGGATGTATTCCTGTGTCCAGGGACTGGAAAATAGCCTTCCCATCCTGCAAAGGTATCCTGATCAACAAGAGAAAGGCTACACCAGTATTTCTTTAGAGTGTGACAACCAGTGCTTTTTCTCCTCCTTCACTCCAAAGCACACCCAGAGCTGCACAGCTGTGGACCAACAGTGCCACACAGCAGAGATTAACCCCCATTCCTGCAGGTAGGGCAGCTTTGACAGGGTGCCCAGTCTGAATCTCCTCAGCAGGCGACAGAATTAAACAAAGAAAGTGTTACAGCCACTCTGCTGTTGTATGAAGAGCTTCCTCAGATTTCTTTTTCTCTTTTGAAGAGGAAGTTCCCACTTTATTTAGTAAAGAGCATAGATTTGCACTGCTCAGGTGAGAACCTCTGTAATAAACCTAGGTCCTGGGCTGATTGGCAAATGATATCTGATTCAATTTAGGGCCGATTTTTTGACCTGGTAAGATAAAGGTGTACTAGGGAAATTAGATACTGGGAGAAGGTGCATAGGGAACATAAATTCCCCCAGGGCACTTTGGACGTTGAATACTCATATTCAGGATTAGTGTTTAGGACTTAGAGAGTTTGTTCCCAGTTTAGGTCAATAAAAATATTTTGGACATAGCCCATTGGGCCTTTTCTACACGCACTATCTTGAATTGAATGGAAGTCCAACACTTCTTGAGGTTTCTGAGAGGATTGCTGTCAAGTCATGGAGAACAGATAGGAAAAACATTTTTTACTCTTCTAAGAACTTTGCGTTATGAACAACAAAACATTTTCTGTAGATGAGTGCTGAAAATGAAAGGGACAAGATATTGATAGTTCAGAAGAGGAATCCAGAGCAAGGACCAGCTAAACAATAAAAAAATGGGCTTGAGAGCTTGGAGTTCATTCTCTCTGTCAAAGTGGCAAGCAGCTGCCTGTACAAAGAATGGGGATTACAGCGTATTCTCTTATCTGTCACCATACAGAGGAGGAGGCTTTCACAAAGACATTTTTAGTAAACCCACCAGGACAGAATTACAATCACCCATTGTGGACAGATAAAATGAGAAAGCCGTCACTGATGCAGTGTTTTTGCTGTGACAGCACTTGGGAGCTAGACAGCAATTGCAAATGCAGAGCCTTAAGTGAGTGAGCTCAATTACAACTTTATGCATTTTCTTGATTACATCAACCATTAAAATACGCAGAATAGTATTTTATAAAAGCTGATTTTCAGGTGAAGACAAAGAAGGGGCAGTAGAAAAAGGGTCTCATTTTCAGGAGGAAACTGGAAATCATTGTCTCAGAGTTGAAAGCCAGAATATCACATGTAAATTTTAAGTTTGTTTTATACATTTTTATAAATAGACTTCAAATAAAGCAGAGCATTTACATCAAAGCAGATAACTATTCTATTCATTGCTAGCAGATTTTTTTCTTTTCTTTGAAAGTGGCAAATCTGTGATTTAAAAATAGTATGACAGGCTGGCCTGCTGCTGTTAATGGAGAGAGAAGGAACTGTGTGACGAAGAGACATTGCATCAGGTACTAACAAAGAAGTCAAAGACTCTTAAGAAATCACTGTGTCAGTACTATGCTCTTCATTAGGGATAAAAGGTGCTGGTGTTAGCTTAAATGGCTTATTATCTTCAGGTAAAAATATAGAGCAAATTTTAGTGTGCAGGTCACTACTAGCTATGCCAGAGCTAAAACTCACTCGTGAAAGCTTTCCTATCTTTACCAGCCAGTAATTGTGGTCAGTCTGTAGATGACTACCAGGCAGATTTGTTTGAATAAACTTGACTGTGAAGACTTTGACCTGAAATAATGCTATTGATGTCATCATACCTAGCCTTGCCATGAGAATTTTTCCTTTGATATATGGTGACCTAAGCAGCTGTAAAGCAGGTGAGTTGGTAGCAAGTGAAGTAAGCCATGAAGTAAACCATGAAGTAAATCATGAAGAAGATATCCCATCCAGTTCCCTCCTTTTCAAGTAATGCTAATTTCTTTTGTATTTACACACACTTACATGTCATAGGAGCAGTAGAAGGCACATTCTGAGACTCTTGAAAGTAATATTCTTCCTCCAAAACATTGATCAATGTACCTGTGCAATAATCTTTAAAGTGAGAGTTTAACCTTTAATATACCCTGTAAATAGCCTTCCACTTTCTTAGTGGAGGCTGTAAAATAGTGAGTCTTAAAAAATTTATAATATGATACCTTCAGTCTTTTCTCTCTAGATTTTAATGACTGTTGAAAGCTGAACTACAATTTGGACAGCCAAGCAACAAAGAACAGAGTTAGCATAGGTTTAATGCCCAAACCACAGGTCCTTAAAACAAATTAATTGAGAGAATTGCACCTTCCCTGACTGATTGATGGCACATGGCAACCCAAGCGCTCTGAAAGCCCTTGACCTTCCATGGCCACCTATACTCAGTCTCCCCACAGGCAGCAGACAAATCCATTGATGCACTTTTGACGTGTCAGGTCTGCGTCTTGTAAGACACTCAGTGAAATGTCTCTGCATGAGAAGTGATAGCAGTTGGCCTCTATTAGCTTGGAAAAAGCTGTGCTCCCAACAATGTCATCCCTTTTGGCATCAGTGTTTTATGTTCTTATTACACATATTTTACAAAACTAAATCATAATGTAGCTTGCTCTCTAAAATAAATGTCTCAGAGGTATTTTAAATCCCGGTTTGAGTAAAGAGATATCGACGAGGCACTCAGAGAAATGAAACACTGAAATGAGGACAGGGGTTCAAACATAAATAGCCCATGTGTTAGAGAGTCACCAGCTCCAACACTCTTACACAGAACTGTGCAAGGCTGTCAGAGATGTGTAAGAGAGGCAGATTTCCTGCTAGTAATAAAGCAATTCAGCTAGGAAATTGTGATCTCTGCAACAGCCTGCAATCTAGGCTGCAAGGCTAGATTCTTGAGACTGAAAGTTTCTTTCTCCACAGTTACTCAGCTCCCAGCATAAATGAATTTCAGTCCAGATTCAGGCCTTTGCCCTTTGCCAAGACATAGGTAGCAATATTGCTCCCTTCGGGGCAATCTTTAGCTCTTGTCTGGTTTCATCAGTGCTGGGAACTTGTTCCATTCAAAACCTGCTGCATATTAGAAAAGACTGCAGCACTGTCTGTCATGGTTAATCTTTTAAGACTCTTGCAGCTGCAAAATATCTCCTGCTTCTGCTGATCCTAGTTTTTAGTAAAACAATGAGCATAATACATTAGCTAATATTTCAAAGTGTTTTGCAAAGTCCCAGGTCACTTACCATAATCTGTGACCCAGCTCCATTTGTAATTCTTCTAGGTGTTTCCAGGTCAATTTTGTGCCATCCTGGGTAGTGGCTATATAACATAGGTCAAGTAGTTATTATAATGAATCTGTTGCAGATAAGTCAGTCCTATAATAAACCTCTGAGGAGGTCCACTTGTCAGTAGAAAAAAAGTTATTGAAGCTAAGAAAGCAAATTTCAGAATACCCTTTTTTATTGGGTTTGCAAGAGTGCTTTCACCCAAGGTGAGAACAAACTTCTTTTGAGATAGGTCAGTACCAAAAAGGTAATTATATGAAGACAAAATAGTCTTCAGCAATCTACAGAACATCAAATAAAGTAATTTGTAACAATAGCAGAGGCAGCTAGAGAACTACCATGGTGTACACCAGTGCGGTATGGTGTGTTCTATGGTATCTGTTCAAGTGTGCAGTACATGAAATAAATGTGAAGAAATTCATCTCCAAAAGCTGTCTTGTGGAATTTAGTGCTTAAGGATGGAAGTAATCCTTGAAAACATTCAGAAAAGGAAAGCAGGTCCTCAAATATCTGCAGATGACTACCAACAGGAAAACAAAATCTAAGTTCAGAAAAGGCCTAAGAAGAAGCACTGTAGATTATTGTTCTGCTAGAGATGGTATCTTTGTGTTCTGAAGAAAAAAAACCACCTTATGATTCCAAAGTAGTTTATCTTATGAATTATAAAGTTGTTTGTTTACAACTGCAAACACACCCCGTGGAGTGGCATCTGAAGTCTGCCATGTCCAGCTAGTCCTTGTGCAAACCCCTGCACTGATCTCTTAACCATGCAGAGACAAGTGACAAAAAATTGGAGTAGTATAAATATTAAGTAGTGAAATTTGGGTGACATCTCATTAGGAAAACTCCAGCCAACTCTGTAAATATAAATACTCAGAATGTAAACCAGAGTGAAGCAATGAATGTATAACTATGAAAATTGTCAGAGGATCTTCTAGTCCAGAGTATGCTCCTAATCTAACTATAAGAAACTGATTGCCAGTCTGAGTCAGGAATGTCAGAATTACTGCTCCATTAAATATAATGGCGGGTTAATTAATATTAAATTTTGTTCATCCAATCAAAAATGTGGTGACATCTCCTCGCCCATAAAAAAAAATTAGAAATCAGATTATGAAGAATATCTGTACTGTAGAGCACAGAAGTCCAGAGAGTAACACCGGGGAATTAAAATGTGGATCTCAGAAAAAAATCCTATCTCCAAAAGATTTCTTGGCACAGCAAGTTACCAGGTGTGCTGTAAATAGTCTAGTAAATTTGTTCCCATTACAGCTGAGAAAGTGTATTTTTCCCTATTACAAGGAAGTCAGAAAATCCTTTCTGAATGAGAGAAAAGCTAAGGGTGTGGGGTTTTTTTCTGTGGTTTTATTTTTAGTGCTTACTTGTATTCTGAGTGATAGATTCTTCTTTCAAAGTTTGGAAAATAATTAGAGAAAATGTGTAGTACAATTCCTATTCAGCATGAAAGTTCCAAAATAGTGTACACACAAGTTGACATGGTATAGTGTGTGGTGGATAGCTTTTATGACACCATCAAGTCCTGTGTTATTCCAGTTCTGTGCCAGTGTAGTTCCACTAAAACCAGTGGACTTAAACCCAACAAAATAAAGAGGAAGAAGGGATTAGAGGGCCCAAAGTGCGTGTGCAACATAACAGACTCTTTAATGTCTGCTTGTAAAGAGCTCTAGATGCCTGGCCTTAGGCAATCAGATGTTAAATAAATGCCCAAAGCAATTTGACATAATGGGTTCTGTTCTCTGCTAAACAATAAAACAGTGCCCTCTCCTTTCTTCCCTGAGAAGAGCTTATTCCAGCTGTCCGAGCAATTTTTTATCTTTCTTGCCCACAACACACTTTCTGCTCTTCAGCACCATAGATTTTTCTCTCTGATGTCCTTTATTCCCACCTGGAAACACAGATGGCAGAACTGCTTCCAATGTTGCCAGTGTGGAACAGATCAGGCATGGCAGCATCACTGTCAGTCATTTGTCACAAGTTCCCCTCTGATCTCTAGTATAGAATTTTTTTTTTTTACACTAAATTATTTTGTTCCTTTTGGCAACTTCCTTGCTCTGAAGGACTTACTCTTTCATCGTATGTACAGATGGTATTTAGTGAAGCAGGGTGTTCTGTGCTACAGGAGGGATAGAAATAATTCTAAAGGACAGGTGACCTGAAACAGTAAAAAGTGGGCAGATGCAGGCAAATTGCCTCAGTAAGCACTGTGATTGTGTATGATCCTTTCCACCTGCTAATGAATATGCATGTGGAAAATAAGAAACTCTTTTTTTTAACTGTGTTGAGCTTGCATTGGTAGTGAATAAATCAGGATGATAAAATGTGAAGTCATCCATATTTAAGATTCAACAGAAAATGACAGTTATAATCTGCCCAAGAATAAAAATAGGTTCAGAACCAGAAAGTTTCTGAACGTCAGAAAAATGAGATCTGTAACACTCAGCAATCATTCAGGTCTGGGATGGGGGAAAGGGTAGTTTTCAGGTAAATTTACAGGTGAGATGCAGCTGTCTGAGGCCATAATTTTCAGAATGCCAATGATCTTGGTGCTTCTTTTCAATCATACTGATTACTTTGTCAGGCTGAAAATAACTGCATGTAATTAGCATCAAAAAGAAATTAACCTGAGAAGACAAAGGCTATCATCAAAGAGCAGCATGGTAAGTGAAAAGACAAGGCTGATGATAAAATCATAATGGGAAATGGCAGAAGAGAACCTCCACAGCTGTAAATTTTGGCATAATCTTGGGCATTTTTAGAACAGAGTTTGCTATGTTAAGAAATTTGCTTCTCTAAAATTTCCTAGAATAAGGATCATGAATAGATGAGATAAACAATTTAATAAATGAGTTGTATATATTGTCAGCTACTACATAATCCTGGACTTGGTTAAAACACTTTGGCACTTAAATGTTGACCCTTTCCTAATGGGAGATCTGGTTTTGCCACTCATTATATCACGTACTGCACAAACTCTGGCAGTACTCAGCTGTCATGTAAACCCACCTGGATCTTCAAACTCAATATTCTCTTGATCATTGCACTGGTGGAGTTGTATTCAGTGCAGTTTCCAAACCTGCACGACCAAACCAAGCCTTTTACAAAACACAGAATTCCTGGTTGCTATGTAATGTGTGCTCTCCTCCCAGGTATATACCAGAATAATTTAATGTATATATTTATTTGTTAACATGGCTGGCTTGAAACAACACCTGAAATTCAGATATATCTGTGTTATGCATTATTCTGATTTCAGTAGCCCTTTCTTTTAAGTAGTAAACTGTTGTTACATTTAAATATTATTTTACTTTGCAATATGAATATCCCTAAATCTAATGGCTAAGATACCTGCATAAAACAGGGAGACAGCAGTTTCAGGTCCTTCCTCAAATAGAGGAATATAGGAATTTTACTCTGAATCTTGCTAATTGGTTATTTAGGCACAAAACTGTACTCAGAAAGATAAAATTTCTTATTTGAGATAAGTGATTTTTACATGAGTTTTACACATCCTTCTACTCTGGTGCCAGACAATTACATTTAGCACTAAAGATTTAATAGTTTTTTTTTTTGTCAACAATTTCGCAAGGATAAAATTCAATCTTCCAACAGAGAAGCATATGGGGGCAAAATTTTCTAGCCTGTGCGTCAGGGCTATGTCTTGCTGTAGCCAGAATCTGAGTTGCAATATTGAATGTCACAGTGGTTTTGCAGTGTAACTCCAGGCTGACAAAGTGTGCACAGCAGCTGTCATTGTTAAAATCAGTGGTTCACTGTGAAGATTAAAAATTACTTTTCCTTTGAGTTAGGATCTTCTTCCACCCACACAGCCCAGTGTGAAATTGGGTAAAGATGCTTTGCCCCAAATCCATCCAACTAAAGACTACAACCAAAAGTGATATTGTACAAAGTGATTCTTCAGTAGGGATGATGAACCTAGCTAACCCAACAGCATTGCCTTTGGGAAAAAGTAGCTTGCCTTGATGTGATCTGTCAAAATCATCTGCGAGACCTCTACCCAGCAGTGAATTATTTCCTGTGGGTTGCTCTCTAGTAGGTTTTAGCCACTGAGTTGATTTATGGTTGGACAAAATTTAGGATTTAGAAGTCTTAAAATGGGCAAGTCCTTGAGGACAGTCAAGGATGCCTGCTTTCCAGTGCTTGTACCTCCACCACCTCCATCTCAAAGGTCTTTAGTTGAGCCTGAGCCGCTGAAGCTTGGACTGGCCGTGTGTTTGCTTGTAACCCTCTCAAACTCTGCTATGATCCAGGTTCAGCTGACCTACATCACACCCACAACCTCACCCCTGCTGAAGTTAAAGCTTTCCTGGGTTTAAGACAAGTGGTTGTTGACCCTGCAGGCAGTCAAAGCACCCTGCAATGCAAATAAGTTTTGTCTTAGCACACAATTGACTGCAAAACAAAAATGGCCATGTGCTAGGAATATGTGCCAGGCCCCTTAGTTGCCTGTTGTTCCCAAAGAAGTGGCCTAGCTGCCATAGAGGAGTGAGGTTCCTTCGTGCCTCGTGTTAGTGTTGCTCGACGGGCCTCATGAGGCTACACGCAGTGCCACGTTTGTTTGAGAGCTGTGGGAAGAGCACACGCTCATGCTGAGACTACAGCTGCCGGCTGCTTGTGCTGGGGGATGGCAGATGCTGCCTCTCCACTCTGAGAGGGTGCCCTGAACTCTGGGAAAGAGAGATTCCAGTTCTGGGAAGTCCTCTAATACACAAGTCCAGTATTGAAAACGCAGCATCACTCACTTCATCTAATGCCTTTCTTCAGACTGGATCAGCAATTTTCTATTCATTCTGTAAGCTCCCAGTGGAAGACAGGTTCCTGATTTAAATGCCCTTTACTTCTGCAAAGACACACTTCTCCCAAAACAGCTAAAGGACACAAAGAGGTCCCCCAAAGCAGGAATTTCTACCTCAGGCCTACAGAGGAGCCTGCTTTATGCAGGAAACAAGGGTGGTCAAAGTGGTAGGTTAATAAGATCTGTCACTGACTATCCAGGGATGCAAGTTTTGTTAAAATAGGTTTTACACTAGGAATCCAAATAGTGCAGGCTTAATCTTAAGTTTGTACCTGTACAAAATATTAAACATAATATGAGCATACGGTAAGTCTATTTTTAATGTCGACAGCTGTGTAGATTTGCTTCTATTGAGTCATAGCTAATTACTGTTGTTCACCTCTAAATAACATGATTTATTTATATATTTATTTAAGCAAAGAAAGCTTTTGAAAAGACATGCATAGACTTTTGAAAAATTGGACACTTGGAAATACATCTCTGCACGTTCATTTAATGATCTAAATGGTTACTCAGGGAAAGTCTAGCAGTCTGGTGGAACACTGGTTAATTTTTCTTGTCTGGAGAGAAGGAAATTTTCAGCATCAATATTTAAAATTAAACTGTTGACCTGAACACCTGTTCCACTTTTTTCATATATTTTTTTCCTTCTTTTATTTCAAGAGTACTAATTTTCTGTGCATGGCAGCACTTGGAACAGGTGCAGTGAAGCAGAAGTTAGAAGAATCTGTTTGCTCTGATTGCTGGCCAGAGGGCAACACAAGGCTACATAGCAATGCTGAGGGCAAATGAGCAGCTCTTTCATACTGATCAGTCTGCAAACCACACAACTTTTCCTTCCTGCCTATTTCTTTGTTTGTTTTGTTTTTGTTTTTTTTTTTTTTTTCCGAAGAGCTGAACATATCAACATGTTTTCAAACTTTCTGGTTTTAACAGTGAGTCACTGAGAGGTCAGGTTTATTTTAAGGACACGTGCATTTTATGTAAAGAGTAGAACAGTGCATGTGCAGGTGAAATAAATGATGTCATAAAAAGCTACATAGCTCACATTCAGGCATAAAGAATGAAACTATTAAGTCCTCTATTAAAAACTTCATGGAATTTTGCATGCATAATTTCTTTAATTTAAACTTTTATAATCACTCATTCTTTATAAAAATACAGATTTTGCCTTCTATCTCAACATCCCAAAGTGCATCGCAAACATTTTGTGAAAAAAACTTGTAACAGCACTGTAAGTTAGGAAAATCGAAAAACATCATATGGTTGATGGAAACCAAAACAAAAGGGACAATTTTGTTAGCTCTCATGAATTTTTCATGTCTCAAATTATGTGGTATTTTTCTTTAAAAAACCTTATTATATTCCCATAGTCCTTTGCTTGGTGATGAAGCTGTCCCAGGAGTTTCTGCTTCTTATCCTGCCAATACACAGACTATTGTCCTAGGCTACACATGTGCAATTGCTAATGAGGATGCACTGTAAAATTGCGATGGTAAAATTATCTGGATTTGAAAGGAATCCTGATACCTGTTCTCTCCCTAAATTATTATCTAACCATGGTTTATATTCCTAACCCATTTCCCAGCACAGTTGCCCTGTGGTGGTGCTAATGCAAATGAAGGGGAAGTGAACCGTGGAGAAGGGACAGGAAGAGGCATCTGCCTGTTAGGGGGGACCCCTCTAACAAGCCATATGGGACTCAAACCATTGCCTTAAAATACCTTCCTTTACTAAAAGGCACAAGCATGCCACTAAAACCTGTGCCAAACCTGGATTTTGGGGGAAATGGAAGTTTATATGAATGCTTATGTTTTATGCATGTAAATCCAATGAAATCCAGTGAATAGGGAAACTTAACTGAGCTCTAATCTTACATTTCTATCACAGGCAGGGAAAAAAAAAAAGGTCTCCCAGTGTAAATACACAGCACAGGACAGGCCCAAGAATCTCACCATGTGCCCAAGAGTGTTGTCCAAACATTTCTTGAACTCTGTCAGGCTTTGTGTTATGACCACTTCCCCGGGGAGCCTGCTCCAGTTCCCAAACATCCTCTGGATGAAGAACCTTCCCCTAATACTTAACCTAAACCTCTCCTAACTCAGCTGCATTCCATTCCCTCAGGTCCTGTCACTGGTCACCACACAGAAGAGGCCAGTGCCTGCCCCTCCTCTTCCCCTCATGAGGAAGTTGTTGCTGCGATGGTGACAGTCCCCTCCAGGCTGAACAGACCAAGTGACTTCAGCTGCTACTCATACAGATTCCCCTCTAGATCGTTCAACAGCTTCATGGCTTTCCTTTGGACACTCTCTAATTGCTTAATATCTTTTTGATACTGTGGCGCCCCAAACTTCACGCAGGACTCAAGGTGAGGCCGCCCCAGTGCAGAGCAGAGCGGGACAATCCCCTCCTTTGCCTGGCTGCCAATGCTGTGCCTGATGCTCCCCAGGACAGGGCTGGCCCTCCTGGCTGCCAGGGCACTGCTGACTCGTGATTGTCACCGTGCATGAGCATCTCTGCTGTGCCTGATTGTGTAGAATGGCTTCTGCTTGGGCCCTGGAAAGAGTTTTCATCATGCAGTAAACAGACACAAGTAAATAAGCAGGAATGATCACCACTTTCCTAAGAGGAGAGATAAAGGGTGAAGCTGTTACTGTAGTGAAACTGAGCACAGGCATGCTATTATGTTCAAAGGATCCTCAATTTCAACAAAGAAATCAAAAGGTCTCTTACTTCTTCCAGAACACAGCAAAACCAATGTGAGAGAAAATGTGAATAATTTCAAAGAACTAGTCACAGATGTCTCATCATGATACTTAAAAAATACATGGTCTGAAAATTAAATTTTGACCCAAATACTAGACAATAATAAAAAAATCCTAAAAAAAAAAAATTAGATCAGAATTACACATCAATCAAAGACTGTTGTTTGCTTACTTTAAAATATTATTCAGATATAACAAAAGAATATAAATTTTGTGAAAAATTTGAATATTTCTTTGAAGAAAGTTACTCATAAACTCTTTTTAAAAAATCACAAAATGGAGCTGCATTAAAAATGTCCATTTTTAGATAGGAAGGGTGAGATTTCTGTCTCAGTCTTTTGCTGGACACTTCATCCCAATCCTCAGAAACATGTCTATGGGAAAAGCTGTTAAAATCAACAGCATAGAACAGTCTTTGTTTTTAGAAAAAAAGCTTTCCCTGACATAAAATGATCAGTTCAAAGTATTCTCACCAGCTCTCATCACTGTTGCTAGCAGCAGTGAATGCTTTGCACAGAAGAGAACTTCCGACTTGTGCTCCAGGATCTCATAATCTTAAAACAAGCAAACAATACCCTGAGAAAATAAGACAGATAAAAGAATAAAGAGAAAAGAGAAATTAAAATATTAGTGGAACAAGGGATTATGTACTAGAGAAGGAAAGATGGGAGAAACTACAGGAAGTTAGATGATCAGCAGCAAGTTCACATGTTATTAGCAACCCCTGACAAATTTTGTTTTAGATTAAGAACATTAATACTGCCAGTCTTTCTCAGAAATCTTGCATTTTTCCTCTCCAGCTATCTGCAGTGTATTTTCAGTATTTTTCCTTACCTTTTTCTGATAGATTGGCAGGGAACCAATACACGAAGTAGACCTGAAAAACCAAATTGATTACTTTTTGCAAGTCCAAAGGATGAGGTAGAATATTTTGGTAGAACCAGATCAGAAATGACTGTATTTATAGATCAGCTCAGGAAGAGCTCAGCCTTTATGAAACCCAAGAAAACTCAGATGGCTGTGTGCAAAGAATGCCTAAATCTACTCTTTTCCCTGAACTACTGGCAAAGGGTGGGGGGCAAACCACTGTGTGAAAGGGTGGGCAAGAAAGGGAAGGATGAGTGAGACTCCTTCACCTTAGGTCACTGGTTTCCATTAAGTGCACACTGGCAGGACACCCTGTGACTGGGTAGCTCTTTAAGGATCTAACATTAAGTTATGTCACAGCAGCAAGCCAAAATACATCCCGTATTGCAACATGGCTTTTACTGCACAGTACTGAAGGGCTGCTTTACCCATCAGGTGCTCTAGTCAGGAAAATGAGCACAATCTGGAAGAAGTTGAGGTTAATACTTATGAAGACTGTTCTTTCCTCTAAACTGAAATGGATGAAAATGGTCTTTAATGATTGCAGATAAAGCAAAACAAGTTAAAAGGGATGCCATTGCTGCCAGAGGTTGCCCTGTATGTATTTTCATGATGAGCACAGGAATACTTTGTTATCATTTTGCCTTTTGTATTGGCCCCAATCCACAGTTGGGAAGGAGAGGTAGGAAGGTGAGGACGGAGAACAGTAAGAGAACGGCTGTAGGTGTTCTAATTTCTGGGTTTTAAATTGCAGCATCCAAATGTGTTAATGGTTTCCTTTAAATGGATAAGCTTATGATTCCTTCTGAAGAATAGTATTCAGGAGTGTATCTCTTAAAGTGCTTTCATGACACACTTGATTGCTAGTCTTGTCCTATACTGATGATGCAATTGCATCAACAGAAAAGACAACAGTGCCTGTGATAGTTTGTGGAAGAAGAAAGAGCTTAAGTTTCATTTTGAAAGAGATTTAATGTTTAAAAGAGAATTGTAAGCTGCTTAAAATCTGTCTGGGTGGCATCAGCTAGATCATTCTAGCTGATGTCAATAACCTGAAGCTGAACTACTTGGTGCCCAAATTCCAGTTGGTGACATTATAGATGGAACGTGCTGAGAAACTAAGCACTGTGGAATTGCTTGTTAAGGTAATTTGGGCTGACAAGAACGTGAACTGACCTATAACCACCTGTTTTGTGTTTCTACAGCCAAATGCTGTGTTTTTCCACTCAACTCCTTCCCGTACTCAGAGCTGCTGATATAAAGCCTTGCTGGTAGTTTTCCACTTTATCCGTGATTTCTTTTCTGGAAGAATGAGATGCTTATAAGAAAGCTGAGGCTAAGGAAATGTCACAGTGAAGCATTATGGAAATTCAATATAATTGAAAAGGAAGGAATAACAAAGAAAGTGCAAATGCTGGATGAATGCCCTCCATGCTTCAAAAGGTTAAAGCATGGGTAAAAAAGAGCTGTTTTCCACTCCTGAAGTTTTCTTTCAGCATTGGGTAGGTAGGACCCTTGTTCTAATGTTATAATATTTTCAACTTTGCTACAGAAGAGTTGCGTAATACAACTCTGCTTTATATTTTAGGATTCCAAGTGTCTCTGTCCTGCTGCTCCTGTCTTCTGTGAATCGTCAGCTTGTAACATGCCAAAATTTAGCTAGACAAGAAGGAGTCGTCTGGAAGACTACCTCTGAAAATTATATGGCTCATGTTCACCACTCATCAGTGGAGTGTTACTGCAAAGAGGCAGTTATTTTATTTCTTATGTATTCAATTGTGTTAATATACAGTAATTATATTTTTGTCTGTCAGCACAAAAAAAAAAGCTCCATTCTTTCAGTTGTTAGAGAAAGGAGCCTGAAGTACTCAAATTGTCAAAAAATGTTAAACTCCATCCTTTCAAATGATTCAATGTAAGATTTATTTGAATGGGAAAAGAAACAAGGCAGAGGGGAAGCCATTTACACAAAGAATGACTTAGCTGTTTATGTCAGAGTCAGCCATACAATTTCAAATTAAAAAGGTAGTTGATGGAAGGGACACATTTTTGTAAAAATTTTAATGACAAATGTTTCCATTTTCCACCTGTTTTTCCTTATATTTCTCACAAATCTGATATTGTAATAGGCCTCAGCAATTCTAAATGCAAGCGAAGTCAGGGAACAGAGATTCCTTTCAAGAGTGGTCATTACCAGACACAGAAATTGGAAAAAATATCAGTGCCATATCCTACACTTGAAACATAATATTCCTCCCCAGATTTCTCTTCTTTTCCTCCCTTACATTTTCACATTTAGGTCCATTAATTATTATCCAATGTCAAATACACCTAACAAATACATCATAATTTTTTTCAAGGGTATTTCATAATACCTGAAAATCCTGAGAGCTTTTCTTTAAATTAACATATTCTTACTAAACCTTTAAAGAGATGACTTTTTAAGATGTCCCATTAACACACATACAAAAACTGACAAAACAAACATAACAGACAATTACAAGCCAAAATCTTACATTAGTGATGGTCGCTCCATCTATCTTGGGAGGTGAGGAAGGGATGTGCATTGCTAAAAGAAATCTCCTGGGAAATCCCAGTCGAGCCGTTTCTACCTCTCCTGGGAGCATTGCATTCCTGCTCATACCAGTGTAATTCCCATACATGACCCAGCATCTTAACTCCATGCAGCACCTAGGAGAAGCTGCTTGCAATATTGCTGACAGAACTTGTACTTCAGAAACAAAGACTAGGTTTTGTAATTCTGGCCTATTTTTAGCACTGCTTAGGCTTAAATTATGAACCCATTGTCAGTCACCCATTTGAACTCTTTCTCAAAATATTGTCAGAGGAAGGACTGACCCTGATAATTCAGTAACTCTTTCTGTCACACAGGGCTTTGCCTATGCAAATTTGATTTTTCATTTGTTTGGAGTAACATGAACTTCTGTTTTTCACATGCCTGAGAGTTTTGATGTAAAGTATAGCCATGCTATAACTGCATCCTTTTTTCCAGCTGGAATTCCTTCTTCTCCCACGATCAACTTTCAGGATCAGCTGCTGACAGACAGCTCCTCCATTGTTTCCTTACCTGTCCTGGCACAAAAAATCGCTGCCCCATCACCTCTCTCCTGTAGATGTGAGGTAGGACACTCACATTCCCTCCGATCTTGTTCTGTTCATCTACTTCATGGTTTCCAGATCTGGGCTTGATGTCTTTGAAAAAGAAAACTAAGCCTGGTAAAGAGGTTGTAAATCATGCCAAAAGAGAGAAAACTATAAATCTGAAACCCTTGACATCAGAGGGAGTGGTTGCAGATAAAAAGTGCTTATAAAAAATAATTATCTCAACTCCTCAGGCAGAAATCAAGATAAGCAGTTAGACGAGGTGATGCTCATGATATTACACTTTACAGAATACACAGTATTCATGTAGGAATCAAGGCATCATATTCCTGATCTCAAAATAATTTGAGTCAGTCAGTCATTGCCCCAGTGAGGAAAGCAGGACAAAAATATTTTGCATTCAGAAAGCAACTAGCTGAATACCAACCACTTACATTTTGTGACAGGTGTCATAGAGGGTTGTAACACACCAGTACCATGTCAAAGAAGCATATAAGAACATGGAAAGAGTCTTGGACATTGTTGGCCAAATCATGCTTTTTTCCTTGTTGTTCTCATTCCAACACAGGAACACACAGAACTCTTCAAATGTCACAGTAAAAAAATTGGATAAATTGCATTTGTGTGAACATAAAATTCATATCCTCTGTCAAAGACTCAAGATCACATTGGGAAGCAAGAAACAGCAGCTGTCACAGCCCTTCCATGCTGAAATGAATATAAATTTAGGGAGTAAAGAGGAGCTGTAAAAGAAAATCCACAGTGCAAATCTAAACCAGAACTGTACTCTAGGAAATTCTATTTTGAATGGAGGGACAGATTAGGGAGTGAGAAAGACATGGAAATATGAACTAGAGATTGGAACTGAATAAAAAACTAGCCACCTTTGGAGGCAGTGTGTTTGAAGTTACACAACTGTATTTCAGCAGAAAAAGAGCAAAATTGCAGGACAGCAGAAGAAATATCATGCCTCAAGGAAATATAGAAGACCACAGGAAGGACATTTTCTTAAATGCTAATTTCAGTAAAATATTGAAAGGAGAAGTAAAGGAACATGAAATAGAAGAAAATCCCTGCAAGAAAAAATAATCACAGGTTTCTTGAAGATTTGGTGAGAGTTTCTGCTTTTATGGTAGAAAAAGGGAAAAGAAATACAAGTTGAGATTAATCTACCCTAATCTCACCTAGTTTCCTCTCTAGGCAATTCAGAGGAATAAGCACTTTTAAAGTGCATCTCACCCCATCTTCGACAAGTCTTCCAAAGTAAATCAGACTAGTGGTGGCTCAAAAGTTCCTATGTCTCTGTCAGCTAAAAGAAGAATGTAAAGTGACTAGCTCAGATGAAAATATCTAGATTGCAGATGTCTACATATAATTTCCCAAAGTGTCTAAAACTCCACAGGGAAATTTTAGAACAAAAAGCTATGAGATGGAACAGTTTACACAGGTGTTCAGAAGGTCCCACTTCAACATCACATGCTGACATGTAAACTCAAACATTTTGACATTCAGACTTTGGTGTTTGAAGTATGGGTAGAAATCAGAAGCTAAAAAAGCGAACAAGAGCCAACTAAATCACAATAGAGGTGATAAAATGCACCTGACATCACTCTCCTAATGAATCAACAGTTGACCAGCATAGTCTGGAGAATACAAGACTTCTCCTGTTAATTAAAACCACAAAATTATGATAGAACCCAGAAGTAACACTATACTCTAGAGAAGTGAAGGTCATTTGAAACATAACTATGAAGAACAGGAGATAGTGCAAACCAGCAGACTAGATTCAGGGCTAAAACATCTTTTTCAACCCAGGTGTCACAAAGGAGCTTTGGGAGTATTCTCCACTTCTTTCATTCATGTTAGAGAGTTTTCTTGGCTAATGGTAATTATTGTCTCTTTTTCCTTTCACACTGTTATTACCAGCTCTAAACCCAGCTCTCTGCAGAGTTTTATCCTGCTACATTGGCACAGAAATAGGAAATGTGCAACAGCAGAAGAAAGCTGAATTTTTTACCTCTAATAGCAAAGCTAATACATAGCTGGGAGAAATGAAAATCAATAATATGGTTGGAAGTATTAAGTTCTTCTGGTTTTCAAGAGATAGACCAATACAAAAAAATGAAGACATCATTAGCTGAAGCCCAGCTTCAGCTGAGTTGGAAGGAAATGTGTGACATAAAGTTGTATCCTGGATTGTGACATGTAGATAATCAGATGAAGCTAAGTGAAAATTAATTTCTCTCAGGAAAATATTAGGAAAAATGCTCAGCAGAACAGTCAAACTGCTTAGTAAAAATATTTAGCGGAAGCAAAGGACTGAATGGAGAGTCACTATTTTCAGCAGTCATTCCTGTAAGCTGTGCTTACCTTCTCTCTTGTGGCACCCTAACCATTAAAACACTATGGTCATGTTTTCTGTCTGGCAAAGTAAGTATTTTATGAATGCTTATGAAGCAGAATAGCTTTGGCTGGAAGGAGTTAGAGAAGCTATGTTTATCTGGGAGGCAGGTGATGCAGTTCAGAATATTTTTAGAGCTGAGGCCACTCACAGACAGTGGCCTTAAAGCTGAACTCTTGGGTTTAGGTCAGGTGTTGCAGGATGCCAGACCTTAAAAGTGTGTTCTGGGCTTCTTGAATTAAGGAACTTCTAGAGATAAAAATAAACAGGGCTTCAAGCCCATTTTCAGGTCTCATAACAGATGCAGTGCAAGTAGAGTGTGTAGCAGCTCAAGATTTTGACCTTTCCTAGAGAAGAATGTAGGGAACATTAGGGAAGCATGGATTCTTGGTTTCAGTTGCCTCCAGACCTAATCAGTAGCTAAGTAAAAATATTGTGAATCTACACTTTTTTACACAGTGACTGCTATGGTGAGTGGTCAGTTTTCAGGTACCCGATTCCTCTGGGGCAACTGCTAGGGGACTGCAGTACAGCACAGAATGCCAGCATGGAGTGTGTCAGTGTGTCTAGCCAGCTCTGTTCAAAGGAGGGCATAAGGAAGTTTCAGAAAAGGAGGGAGGAGGACCAGAGGACAGTAACCCTGACTAAGGAAGAAAAGCAATGTGTCCAGTGACAAAAGAGAAGGATGTGCTGACCAGTGATGAGAAAGAGGTGTGTGGAATCCATCTCTGTGCCTCAAGAATACCTCCTTCTCTGGGACATCACTAGTGCCATACTCTGAGGATGTCCAGGATCACAGTTTGCTGAAGCTGGACTGTTTCCACTGTTCAGGGAAAATATCTCTCCCTGCATGCTTGTGCTGCTTCATACTACTCCTCAGGCACATGTTGTTGGCCGCCGTCACAGACAAGACACTGAACTACACAGACCCTTCATACAATTTTGGACAGATACTCTAATGCCCATGGCTTAATTGCAGCATTACCTTTGTTTTTACACTCATTTGTATCTGTCCATTATTCTTCTCAGTAGGAAAGCACTTTCAGTGTTTTGTCCTAAGTTAGAAATAACAGGACATTAGCCTTCCTTCATTAGGTGATCTATGCGTTTGTTTTGTACCCTCCATTTAGTGCTTTGCACGTTGCTTCTCACTGCAGGGCTTTCTCAGGTTGAAAGGAAGAAGGTGCTATGGAGGACATAAGGCAGAAATCCATATTGAACACTTAGAAAACAGTATACACACAAAATGAAATTTCTGCCCTCAGTGTATGCTCTGCTACACTTCTAAAGTCCATATTAATAGTGTTTTAAGCATTGCCTGAATTGCGAATGAAAGGCAATTTGTGATATGCAGTAGGGTCAATGGAATCTTTATTTTAAATGTTATAATTAAAATAAATGTTGTTTTTTCACCACTGCCAGAAGTAATCAGATGAAAAAAGAAGCTTTATATAAGTGGAAAAATCATTATAGTTTGAATGTCTTTGTTCACTAGTTTTAGAAGCTGTCTATAGCTGAATAAATACTAAATACTCTTTTATAATGCAAGGTAGGTTGTGTGTTTCAGCTTTAATAGCTACTAACTCATTTAACTGGAGGGTGACATGAGGCTAATCAAAGGTCACCCGAGTCCTGGTTGATGTTGAATGGGAGTTGACAGCTTTCCAGAGTAGCGCACAATTCATGGGGAGGATTTTTTTTCCGTAGGAGCAATATTCATCTGGGATTGACACGATGCTGAGTTTCAAAACGATTAATTCAAATCCTTAAAGACTCTGCAAAAGCAGACAACTTTTCAAGTCTTATCCTGGGGAAGAAGTGTTCACCTGACAAAGAAATTCTGGTCTCAGGCAAATTACTGAGTTCCAATAGCAATATGTTTCATAAATAGCAGCAGGAATCAGGACCCTGCACAGATGACAAAATACAGGTTTTTTAGTTTTATTTTAAAATGGCACAGGCTACATAGTCTAATAGTAAAGAAGCATGTACTTTTGCATTCACAGGAACAAAACAGTGGAAAAATAAGGAAAAAAGGGAAAGTATGGGAATATTTATATTTAAGACTAAATAAGATGTACTTCTAATGTGCACAGTCCTTTCCAAGCACAAAAAAATAGCAGTGACATGGTGAATGTAAAAGAACAGATTAAAATGCCAGCCCTTGTTTTTTAAAATCCCTGTGTCTGACAGCATCATAAGCTTGAATTCATGTGGTATATTTTACTACCTTCGAGAGTCAAAGTTTGTTGTTCAAATGAGTGCGTATACACGCTCTCTGGCAGATGGAAGTGGTGTGATTGGGCATGCAAAGTGATTATCCTCCCCTGCAGACATGCTGAATGCAAGTGAGGATACATGTGAAGACATGCAGCCTATTTCACAATTGTAAAATGTTACCCAGAACAAAAATACGCTTTTTCAATAGACTTTGAAATAGTTCTCTCCAAAGAACTCTTACAACCAAGGTAACCCTTGAGTATGTAACACACACGTGCACACAAACAGGTTCTCTTACAAAGTACTTTGGTAGGTACTTTAATACAGTGTACCATTATAGAAATAATTATAGTGGATTTACGATCAGGTCAAGAGGAAATGTGAAACTCATCAGTTAGGGGAAAAAATGAGAGGAAATATAATACAATTAGAAAATAATTAAAATTGTAATGAACCTATCTCTGACAAGGATGTTTGTCCGTGAACCCATAGAGAGAGGGGATGTTCTTTGAAAAGATAATGAAGTAGAAAAATACTTTGCCATGTGGCTACAAAGGAGATTAAAATGTCTTTATGTCAATGTGTAATAAAAGTAATTACATAGGTTTTGCAACTGCAGGGTAGAATATACCCATAAATATGTCTGAAATCTACAGCTGTCTAAACAGCCTACTGAAATTCCTTAATCCTCCTTCTGTCAGTCAGTAAAAATTGTTTTCTAGAACAATATCTCCAGGATGGTGACTGTAACCACTGTGGAGGAGATGGTCACTGTACAGAACACACAGTCAGAAATGTTCCTCTCTATCAGTACTTCCATTTATAACACCACTCTGGCTTTCAGCAGCACTGGATTTGAAAAATTAGTGAACTGACAAATGGTATGCAAGCTTCACTGCTGCCAACCTCCTACCATTACCACCAGGTATCAGAAGCAGGGTGCCATATCTTCCCATAGGAGAGAGAAGACAGAAGTCATTGCAATTTCTAAATACATGATTCAGAAAGGTGGAAATGTCATTAAAAAAATCTGAGAGAACCTTTCCATTCCATTTTAACAATTTTTTAAAAATTAACTATTGATAACTAAAATGTTTCATCTTTTAGAGTTTAAAATTTCAGCTCTTGAAAGTACTGTGGGAAGAACTTGAGTGTCGGGGGTTGTAAAAATTTATCTGATAGAACTCTCTGAGTTTTGCTTCATTCCCAGCATCCTCTCTTCACTTGCTTTCTATTTTGTGTCATTTCTATTAGCTCTTTTTCTGTGTAACTACACTCCTCTATAGTATGTGCCCTCTCAAATTCTGATATCATTCCTCTTTGGTTTTCCTGACATCCAGAAAGCTTGACTGCAAATGGGCCTCCATGAAACCTTCATTATCACCACAAACGACAGCATTAGTTACCCACCTTGGAACATCAGGAAGCTCAGAGTATCTGGGACAATATCAGAACAGTTCTGTTTCTTTTCCATTTTCCATTCTACCCCATTTTCTCTCTCACCTTTTCATCTGGCTTCTCATTGCTGATGAAGTAGAAATGCTATTCTAGAAAAAAGAACATATCCTCCCTTAAGTATTTGTGCTGGTAGTTAATGCACATTAAAACCAAATTACCTTCAAATAGTCCTCCTTTGCCTTTCCCCTTCCCTGATATATTAGAAAGCTGCACTAAAACAATTTGTAGACTAGTTTTCAAAGGGCAAAGTCTCACTCAGGACTCTTTTATTCCTGATTAGCCTGACCACACATTCAATAAAGTGCAATTAAAGATCTGCTCAGCAGTGAGAGTGTGGGAATTAAAGGGAGGAAACCATGGCCTGATTTTTTTTATTTCAAGTATTTTTCCATCACAGTAATCAACAGTATAAAGGTTTCCTAAGGAAAAAATCATCAAATCAGCCACATTCTAGCTTCTTTCAATCTATAATTTTCACTGCTGTCCCTATTTTGGATTTTGGTGGTGTTGGTTTAGTTTTACACTTTCAATATTTTTTTAGGTGTTTCTTGTTATAAAGCTCAAGTCTGTGAGTGGAAAGGAAATGTTTTCTTGCACAAATGTGTTGCTGTATTCATCCTTTGTAGTGGTACCTCTTTTAAAGTAAATTGATTAAATTTGCAGAGACATAGTCAATTCCAAACACAGCAGGCACTTGATTTCTAGACAATGCCATTGTCCTACTTGTCCTCTACTGTTGTAGTCCAGTAGAGTTAAAATAAGAGGAATGTGTGAAATTTAGTCTACTGTCAATCGATTTATGTGCTGCTTAAACAGTAGCAAGCAATTCTCCCTTTCTGTATAGATCTATTTCACCATTTTGACAGGAAAATAGTAAAGAACCCACCAAAGTGGACAGTGCACATTATTAGCCATTTTGCATAAGAGAATGCTTGATTTAGCTTGATTTTCAATAATTTGTGGATATCTACTATAAGGTAGTGAACTAACATTCCCTGAACTACCATCTGCTGAGGGTGGAAAATATGTAATAACATCCCCAGTGTGGTGGAACTGGTCAGTTAATATGCAGGTAGAGTGGGAAGCAACCCTTCACATAGATGTTAAGTAAAAACCAGACTGTTTACACTTATATGTGATAATTAGGATCAAAATAAGCTCACAACCCTACTGAAGTAACCGAAGTCTTTTAAGTCAATTGCCCAAAAATAGTGATGCTAAATATGCAACTGAAATATTTGAGATGGGAATGAGGTAAGATTAGGACAGCAGGTTTAGGATCTAGGTAGAGAGGAGAGGAGCTGCTGGTTTTTTTAGCTTGCAGGTCAGCTTCCTGAGTTACTCGAACAATACATACCTTTATTATTCCCATTTACTTGTCCAGGTATCCTTGCAGTTTTTCAATACCAAGTGTTATCATTTTAAACTTATTTAATCAATCCAAATAAAGTCTAGAGCCTGGAGCAGGGGCTATATGTTAATTTGCACTTGAGCTTCACTTTGTGTAATGCAATCATGCTGATATTGTCCAGTGGACAGCTCTGGTGACAGATGCAAAGGAACCCTGCTAGTCTGTGATAACCAGCTTCTGCATTGCCAGCAGCATGCAAACTAGCTAGCTTGAAGGCAATGCCCGTGCAAAGCATAGTCAGAGCCAGACGCTGTCAAGGGCAGCAGACAGCTGATGATAGCAACACATGGTCCTGTGCTCTGTTTTGCTCACAGCAGCTCCCTGGAAAGCTGAGCTGAACGCTGCTGATACCAGGAGAAAAGGTGGTGTATGTGGCATGTGGGAATCTGCACCAGAAAGGTCTCTCTTATAACCATCCCTCCTTTGAGCCTTTTGTTTGGGCACCTTGAGCATTGCACAAACAGACATTGTAAGCAAGGTACATGCTCATTAAAAGTACAAAGCAACTGTTCATAGATGTATTGTTTATTAGCTCTACACGCAGTAGAGCTAGCATTAAGGAACCACTGGTGGTCTCAGCAGTAGCATGCTCATCATCAGTTCTCTGGAGACCAGGCAAAGGTCTCTCAGGAGGAAAAGGGTTGGCCTTTGCTGCTCCCTGGAGTTGATTTTCAGTGTGGCTGACTTGCCATAGTCCAACCCTTTTCATTATTTTCTGCTTTTCATGTTGATGTTTTGCCTCTTTAGTCTTTAAGACCCCTGTCTGAACAATCCAGCTACTTCAATTTTACCTTTCTTATCTCATGTGGCTCTGCTCTACAGACTGGTTCACAGCTCTTCTCCACTACACAATTTCTTCATCAGCCTAAGCCAAAGTTATCCAGCAGGGACATATTAGACCTGAGCTGAACCAAGGGGAAGGGGGGGTGTTAAAAGGGGGCCACAGAGCATGTGGGTTACAAATATTCAGGTGTACCAGATCAAAAGTTAACCCTGGACCAGGGACACTGAACAATTTATCTCTTTCCTGAAACAGATGCCATTACTCCTCTCACTCTCCCACCAATGACTCCCCTCCAAGGCCCCCTAATGACAGCTGCGGCAAGCTGGTACCATGCAACAAACAGCAAAACCCATTTTTACCACTATCACAGAAAATCCATTCATTGACTGCTTTGCTTGGAGCTTGTCCTGGCCAAAAGGGTTGTTAGACAGTATGGTCAAAGTGCCCTAAGATTTCTTAGGGGCAACAGCTTGGTGTTGGATGCTCAAGATTACATAGAGATGATATGAAAATATTCTGTCTACTCTTTTTCTCCCTGTAGCTCTGAAACCTGCCTCCTGGAAAGAGCCTTTTCATCAGAGTCCCTCCAGCTGAGCAGAATAATATGCAGACAAAAAACCAGTTCAGATGTTCTTTCCTTTTCTTAGGGAACTGCCTGCCAGAAGTGGGATGATGACCATCTCTACTAACATTACAGTTACTTAAACATAAAGTCTTGTCAGTGTATAGAGAGAGCAGAATTCCCTTTGCAGGACTGGAACAAAACCAAGTGAAGACACAAGTCTTTGTTTGAAATCTTCTGCTGAGATTCTGTGTTGCAGGAGGCCAGAATCCTATTATCTAACCTCTTATTTTTGATATGTTGAATGGCATTATAGATAAACATGATTTGATGTTTTTTTCATGAAGTAGACTTAAATGCTATCATAACTTTTGCTTCAAGGAATAAACTGATTATTGAAAGAACAAAGGAAAAGGTTCTATGCCTCAATCCATGAGTTGCATAATTCTGTTAACTAAATACAATTAATGAAGTCTTTGAAGCAGCATTGCTAGTTGCTTCAAGAGACAGAGAATAAAACAAAATTCTACTACTGTGTGCCTAAACTTTTTGGGTTTTGGCAGTTGAGTTTGGCAGTTTTCTCTGGTGGTTATTTACATGAGGAGGTCAAAAATCTCAAAATGACTTTATTAATCTAGCAGAGTAGAAGCATTTGGGCTTCACTTTACTGTCACTGAAGCTGACAGAACATTTTCCATTTACTCCAGTGGTAACAGAATAAGACAATTGGAAACAGGCAAACTGTGATAAGAATATACCAATTTTAAAATGCAATTCACTGATAATTCTCTTAGGTTTTAGAAATAATCTGATCAAGAATTGGAAGAGAAGAAGCGATCCAAAGTCAAAATGTCTGTATAAAAAACTCCTTCTGCTTTATTTGTTTCCTCAAAAAATTAATTCAATGCAAAAGCAGTATTCAGCATAAGTGAATACAAAGATTAATTTAAATATCTATTCATTAAAAATCCCAGTTAAGCACTGCAAATTTTCCTAGTTTAGGACTGGAGTCAGATCAAGCCCATCCATAGCCTTTTTGCACTTTGCCTAATTAATATAATTTGAGAAAAAAATTAAATGGTTTGTGGGGGGGGGTAAACTTGATAAAGTATAATAGACGTAAATGTAATATTTCCAACAAGAACCAAAATATGAAAACAACAGATAACAGAGCTCCTTTCTGTCTGAGAGCTTCAGTGAGATGTTGCTGAGTTTCCAGATGTTTAGATCTTTGAACCAGGCACCTGTGAGTTTTCTGGATTGCATTCCTCTGCCTTTTGTATGATTTTTGGATTTTGGAGCAATGTAATTTATCTCTTTTCTTCCCTTTCCCTGAGCTGGAGGGAACAATGTAAGAAGGATTTGGATGAGAACAGAAATTTTGGGTTCAAATGCATTTTGGTAGACTTTCATAAATTGTTTTTGAGCAGCCATAACTTATTGTCAGTACCTGGGAATTTAAAAATTGCATATATGCACCATTAGTATTTGACAAGTAAAAGGTACCTGAACTAAACTAAAAATATTTTTTATACTCTGACAAGCTCAAAAATTAGCAGTATAAAAAGCATATTCAGCCCTGTTAAATAGAGCCTTCTCACCCCCACTGCTGACACCCCCACCTTGTTCTACCAGCAGTACTGTACATCACCCAGAGACCAACTGGTATCCAGAAATACTGTCTGAAATATTACAGCCATATGTGCAGGTGTTGAAAGGCATTTCAGTAGGGCAAAAGTAAACTTCATGAAGGACCCATGGGCTTTTGTTTTTCAGCCTTGCTGCACAGGGGAGGCCAGGGGCAATAGTGACACCTTCTGATAAGAGGTGGGTACATCCATTCCCTTGTTATTGCAGAGAAAGAAGCAGGATGCTCTGCATCTGCAGGAGTGGGTGGTTCTCACATCTATTTCTATTCTGTTTCTGTAGTTTCAGGCATCTCCCCAAGTCCTTTCAAACATTGCACCTTTTCAATATTCAGCTTGATGCAAGTTTCAGCTTAAAAGAGACACAAGAGAAGGATAACAGGGGGACGGAGGCTGGCAGAGGCCTCCACTGGCAGAATCTATCAGAATAAATGCAACTGTGTTTCTATGTTGAGGTCTTCCCATTTTTAGAAGTTCAGTTGCACAATAATGCCAAATACGGAAATTAGATTCAGAAAGTCATCAGGTCATTGGACACTGCAGATAAAGAGCCTGAAGAAACAGACTTGTTTTTCCAAAAGAATAATGTATAAAGAGACACAGATTTAACTGCAAAGAGAGAGTTATAAGGTGGTTAAAGGAGCAGATAATAAATAAAAATGCTAAGTGAAGAAAATTTTGATTTACACATATGAATTTTATCACATTGCTTATGGGGAGAAAACCTAAAATAGAAGAATCTAAAAAATGATGTTCAGTGGAGTGAGTGTAATGGGATTCTGTTTGCTGCAGGAAATCTAGGTAAAATACAATGCACTGGTTTTCCATTCATATTACCATAGCCACAAAATCCACTTAGTGCTAGTGACAATAGTTTGAAACTCGCATTTATGTTTTGTCCAGGCCCAGCACACATCTGAGATCAGTGTAGGATTGGAGTATACATTATAAATTATAGTAAGAGCAAGTTACCAGTGGGTGGATTAAGAGTAAATGGCACTTGATATGCTCAGATCAATACCCTGCCCTTGTTCTCCCTAAACACATACATCACAACAGGTCAGGCTTCATACAGAACTCGGATTCCTGCCAGGCTAGTTTCTTCCCGAAGCTGTCTATTCTGGAGGTAGGAAATCAGGGGAAGCATTAAGGGATGCTGGTCATCTTTCAGCTAATGTGCCAGAGATACTTTGCGAAGGAAAGTACAGGAAGGGATGATACATGCCGACTTTCAACTTGCTACTGTATCAGGCCTGAGCATATATACTTTTTTTTTTTTTTTTTTTTTTTTGGTTATTTAGTTATTTCTATGTATATATCTGGCAGCTGCAAAACACTTCTTTCTATCCCACACAAGAAATAAATAACTTCATTTCTTAGCTACCTTATTTTTAGGATGAGGCACTGCAATTATGTTTCTTAAGTGATAATATGGAGCTCAGGAGTCCTAGAGAATAGCAGTTCTGAATAACAACAGATATTCACCTCTTTCTTCAACTAAATAGCCATAGTATTCATGAAAACTATTTTAATTCGCTGAAGGTGTCTAAGTTCCTTTTTTAAAGAGTCGCTCTCTCGAGCATCTTAAATCCAGAGTCGTAGAACCATAGGATAAGCTAAGTTATAAGGGGTCCATCAGGATCAGTGAGTCCATCTCCTGGCCCTGCACAGGACAGCCCTAGAGTCATACCTTGTGTTTGAGAGTGTTGTCCAAGCACTCCTTGTATTCAGACAGGCTTGGTGTTGTGGCCACTTCCCTGGGGAGTCTGTTCCAGTGCCCAATCACCCTCTGGGTGAAGAACATTTCCATAAAATCCAACATAAACCTCCCCCATCCCAGATTCATGACCATTCCCTCGTCCTGTCACTGGCCACCACAGAAAAGAGATCAAAGTACCTGCCCCTCTGCTTCTACTCAGGAAGATTTTGAAGACCACAGTGAGGTTCCCACTCTTCTCCAAGCTGAACAGACCAAGTGATGTCAGCCACTCTTTATATAGCTTCCCCTCCAGACCCTTCACCATCTTCTTGGCCCTCTTTTGGATGGTCTCTAATAGTTCCATATCTTTCTTCTGTTGTGGTATCCAAAACTGCCCCCAGGACTTGAGGCCGCCCTAGACCAGAGCAAAGCAGGACAATCCCCTCCCTTGCCCGGCTGGCAATACTGTGCCTGATTCTCCCTAGGACAGGGTTGACCCTCCTGGCTGCCAGGGCACTGCTGGCTCATGTTCAACTTGCCCTCGACCAGGATCCCTAGATGATTTTCCATAGGGCCACTCTCCAGCCTTTCATTCCCCAGTCTGTTTGGACATCAAGAATTGTCCTGTCCCAGGTGCAGAATCCATAACTTCTCTTTGTTAAACTTCACATGATTGCTGATAGCTCAGCCCTGTAATTTGTCAAGGTCTCTTTGCAGGACCTTGCTGCCTTTGAGGGAGTTAAACAGCTCCTCTAATCTATTATCATCAGCAAACTTATTTAGTGTACCTTTGAGTACTGTGTCCAAATCATTAATGAAGATGTTGAAGAGAACTGGACCTAGCTCTGTGGAACCTCAGTAGTAACAAGTCATGAGCCCGATGTAAACCCATTTACTAGAACCCTTTGCACCCTACCCATGAGAAAATTTTTCACCCATCACATGAACTTGTGAGTCTATTGGCATCTCAAAATCTGTGAGTTTACTGACACCTCCACCCAAAATTTGCTGGAACTGCAAAAATCTGTGTCAGCCTTAATCTGTCTTCTGTGCCAGTCTTAATCTGTCTGCAAAGATGAAGATAAAAATTAATCATTGTTATTAATCATTAAAAAATTGATAATTTGATTATTTGCTGTCAGTATAGGGACACAGATATAGAAAAACTCAATCTGGATAATAAGGCTCATCTTGAAAGTGATTTTAAAAAACCTTGAAAACCTTTTATTTCTTTATGAGTTTTCTTCTTGCAAAATCACAGAAATAAACCACCTTTAGAACCATATTTATTCAAATACATACCTCAGTTATGGGGATAACTAAATCATACACTATGCTTTACCTTTAGTAATTAAGCAATGTATCAAATCTAAAAGGCTCAGTGTATTTAGAGTTCAAATTAAGTTATAGATTAAATGCTTCTTTTAACTATTGATCAGTCCACATTGTGTAGGAACACTCTGCAAGTGTGAGAAAAGCGGTTCTTTTACACTCTGAACAAAAAATCATATTTTTGAGAGGATAAAACACACTACAAGCAAGCTTCAGAATCAGAGGTGTATTTAGCATCCACAGGAACATCTACATTCAGTCCACTGCGTTTGACTAATATCATTACCAAGTACTCCTAAGAGTGAAATCCGTATAAAAAACACAACAAAAAAACACACAATATAATACAATTAACTTTAAATTCACTAGCTCTGGTCTGTGGGCCCCATGTGCCTCCTTCTCCGTTTGTGGTGTCCAGTTTGAGCACCCTGTGGCCATTTCTTCTCTTTCCTCTCATGTTGTTTTTGCTTGTTGTTGCCAGCAGTTCTGGTACATCACTGCCTGTGAATAGTCTCTTATTATTTTGCCCTTGTTGTTTCTTTCAGAAGTCTGAGCTTCATTCTAGTCTGGGTCAGAAGCAAGAGGGCAATGCTCTCAATGCTGCTCAGTCTACTCCAGCCTTACACCAGCTCTGATCCCACCCTGCCATCCCAGCTCCACCCAAACAGCACATTAGCTTCTGTTGGGGATGGACTGAAGCTTGCTTGTGGCCATAAGCTGAGGACGTGGCTCTGGGACTGCTCAGCAGTGAGGCTGCTGCTCTTCTGCTCAGGTTCAAAACAGCGAGGAGGAGAGGGAGTACTGATGAACGAGGAGAATACCTTGACTATGGAAATAGCTCTGATAGTGAGCATGAAAGAGTCAGGAGGGCAAGAAGAATTCAGAACTTTTACATTACTCTTACAGAAAGGATTTAAAGTGTACTAAATACCAGAGAATCAAGTCAGAGAGGGGAAGGGCTTCCAAGACTACAAGCTAAGGAAGTAGGGAAGATTTCACATCATAAGCTGAGACTAGCTTGCTACTTCCTTAGATGTGAACTCCTCTGGAGGCTTTCAGAGCCACACTTAAGGACAGCAGGTCTGGTCTTCTCTTTTTGTCATGAAGCTGGATTAGAATTACTGGAGAATATTATTTGAGAACTTTATTCAGTCACCAGCTCAGCACATGAGGGAGTCCAGCTTCTAAATGAGATTTTTTTAATGGCAGAACATTATCCTCTTAAGCTTTGCACAAGACGCCTCTGACTTCTAACATTTTTTTTTACAGTCTCCTGTTTGTGAGGTAACAGCAAGTTTAGGAAATAGACAAACAATGCTAGATGGAGAGCAACCAGATGCATCGTTCCCTGGACTTCTAGGAAAGATACCATGAATTGCAAATATTTACTCCTAGTTTTGAGTTTTCATTGCAACTTTGTAGAAGTGGAACTGGTGAGCCATGAAATGAGCCAGCACTCCTGTCGAAATATCATATAATATGTAATAGTCAATGCTATCTACACTTAAGTCCTGCATCTCTAAAATTCACCTTGGCAAATCTCTGAGGTTCCATATAGTAGAAGAAAAAGTCCCATAGTTGTTGCTTTAATGCTTGCCTTTCGTTACTCTGGGAAAAAAAAAAAGGATGAATGACCTTTCAGTTTCCTCTCTCTCCTTTGCTGCCATTTCTCCACCATTCCAGATGTCCTCCTTCTTCCACCTTCCCCTCTTCCCAGCCTCTTTCAACTGCTTCTTTCATGGAACCACCACAGATTAGTCCTTAGCAGAAAAATATGTATTTCCATTAAATAAGCCACCAGAATAAAGACCCAGGCAAGAGCTTCCTATGTATTGCATTGCCAGGCAATGCAGAAGAATCATATTATACTCTTGTTATTAAAACAAAAACAACAACAATAGAAACAGAAAAAAAAAAAAACCCACAATAAAACCAAGACAAAAACTAAATCAAGAAAACAAGCAGAAGAAAAATTTGTGCTTTTTTGCTTTCTTCACTAACTCAAATTTAAAAGTAGCATTGATTAGCGAGGAGTAAAATTAAATGCATTAGAATTTAAAATCAACATGTAGAAACCATTTCACTATACCAGTTCATGTTTAGCTTTCTGAGGCTTTTGTTATCTGATATCATTCATTCATATAATTATTTCTCATTTTTAATTGGTACTGAAACACTGATTTTACTCTGCCTGTGCACATGGTAACTCCAGTATTTCCAAGAAATATGAAAGAAAGATCCTTCTAAAGAACAGTTAGACTCAAATCCAGCTGTTCAGCCTTGCTGTGGACTGCCTCAGCAACATTTCCCCAGACTGCAGTAGCAGCAGCAGGGCATCCATTCTGGTATTTGCAAATTGTATCCATGAAGAATACCATTAATACTCACTGCAGGAATTTCAGACAAAAGCCATTTAACAGGATAAGCATTGGGAACCTACCAAACAGATCTGATTTGTGCAGATGTCTATATCCAGCAACAATTTTAATACAGGGAAATTGCTTTTTATGTGAGAACTCTGCCTCAGTTTGGCTTTCATTGTTTCTTATACACCTTTTATATGACATAAGCCTGGGTATGAAAAGCAAGCTCGGTAATTTCAGTGGTTGGTTTTTGTTGCACACTTGCATTACTGACTGATACCATTACTGTAGCTGTATACCACTTCGACAACATATCTTTTTTGCACAAATGGCATTATTTCCTTGTTCTTCTAAGGAACGTGGTACCTTATTCTCCTAATGAATCATATATCAGAAAAAGACAGAAATTGGTATTAGTTTTGCTCTTTTTTTTCCCACATAGCCTATTTCATGTAATTGAATGATGAGGAGTCAGTTTATAGTTTGATGGAAACTTGCATTTTTAGGGTGCAAGAAAGCAGTTGCAGAACATAACTAGCTCTGTTAAAATTTTAAGAAATATTTTTAAAATTTCCAGAACATCACAGGAAATCCATAAAAAAATTTATTTGTCTAAGTCCAGTAATACAGCAAATAAAAAGAAGTATAGGTGATTTTTCAAATGGACAGCATTTCCCATGTTATCAACTATTTAGTTTTCAAATTAAAAACCATTTTGTTGCTATGAATTAATCCAAAATGAAAAGCAAGTAAGTGTCCAACATTAAAAGATATAAATATTGAAATCAGAGCACCCAGCATTTCACCCTTTGAAATATCAAGCTTTATTTTCAGTCCAACAGTTAAAATGAAATTGGCTATGATCCAGAGGTGCCTGCCTGAAATTTTTGGAGAATAATCTCACATGATAATGAAAAATGGCAAAGGTAAAAGTTAAGGAAAAAATACAGAAGGGACTAACACCAGGAGAAAGATCAAAGTATTGTGTAGAACAGCAGACAGTGAAAGTTGCCAAAGTCAGGAAAGCACCAGCAAGATGCACATCACAATTGGATTGGGCAGCAACCCAGTGGGCCAGAACACAATGTCCTTTGCTGAGGCTATAGTAAAACTGAAGTGATGGCAATACAACACAGCTGAGTCAATGCTGGGATAGAGCTCACTATGTAGTATGTAGCAGGGCCCTTCCATTTGTATATGGAATATAAGTATATAGCATTCTCTTCCTACACTTTAACTTTCCCAGAAATGCAATGACATTTGTATGTGACACAGAATTCAGCATCCATTAGTCTGCCATCACAGACTCCCAGGCTGACAGGATAGAGCAGTGCCCCCTTCTAAGGTCATATATTTTTCATTCCTCTTTTAATGTTCATAAATGCTTTCATACATTTCTAACATTGACAGAGAAAAACTGCAATCTCAATAAAAGTATTGAACCCTGAAAATTAGACTCGAATTTATGTGGCAGTTTAGAGACCTGATGCCTCAGTCCAATAGACACACAGTTTGGAAGCACTGGCAAGGCATTACCTGATTAGGTCTCTCATGATTAAAACACACTGCTGTACCATCTAGAAGGAGTTCAGAATGACTCAGTCTCCTCATTTTTATGATGCATTATATTTTTTCTTGTGCTGCTGTGCCTCCAATATTCTTATAGTATTGTGTTTCTTAATTTGAACTTTTTTTCCAGGTCATCAATTCAGTTGTCCAATGTTATTTTCCTAAGGATTTACAACGAGATCGTTGTTTTTCAATCACTATTTTTCTCTGTTTCTAGTTTTGCCTCAGCTTTCTGTAATCTGAAACTAATATTTCTGTTGTGGTCGTATAAACTGTATCACTCAATGCAATCCTGTCACACCGAGCAAGCGCAGTTTTACTTGGTAAATGAAGTGCATGTTTCCAGATGCTCTGATATTTTACATAATAGAACAAAATGAAATCAGATCAAATCAAACCAGATCAAATAGAATTGAATAGGAAGACCACTATTCTCAGAAGAAGAGGCTGAGTTCTGAGGTGTCTGCCCAGGAAGTAATCCTCACTGCATTCATTCACACCAGAAGTAACATAAAAAGTTTAAAGTCCAAATCAAACCGTAACAAGCTCTGTCAGTATCCCGATTCTTTATCCCTCAAAAACTTTGCCTACTTGGAAATCAGAACAGGGTGCAGAGGTGTCCCCATAGGGTTGTTAATTCTGTAACAGCTCCCAGGACAAAGAAGCTGTTTTTTCACAGTCCATCATCTGGGACATGAACAGGTGAGGCATGCTGCCTTCTCAGCAGCAGCCAAAGGGCTTTTTCAGAAGTCCCTAGAAGACTTCCAAGCTGGTTGTATCAGCGTACCGGCTATGCTTGAGAGAGAGTTAATGTTCTTTATACTAGCTTCTACAGGACTATGTTTAGGATTTGTGTCCAAAACTGTGTTGACAACACAAGGACATTTTAGCTATTGGTGAATAGTGCTTACACAGGATCGAGGACTTTTCTGTGTAGAGAATGTATAAGTTCCTCATTTTGTCCATGACAGGTGTAAGTAGAGACTAGACAACATCCTCTTGTTTTCTCCTATATCTCCTCCAACAAGACTTTTTGAAAAGTACATTAAAAAGTTTGCTGGTCTCAGCTTATAAATAGTCTCCAAATTACTATAAAATATTCTTATGTGTATGATCCTAAAATCTCCTTGCTACCCCTAGATCATGTGAGAACATCAAATTGTGCAAAACTGGTGTACTACAGAGAGATAGTGAGTACCAACATACACAAGATTCTGCTTTATCCTGGCAACCAAAGTTCTGGAGACAGAGTTACTATTTTAAAAGTGGGGAAAATATACCTCTATTTAATATTATTTTCTGGGTTATGCAAACTGGGCATTGTTCTCTTCCTCTTGCCCTTGAAGCCATCTCTTCCTAGAGCTACATCTATTCTGAGTAGCACCCTTCTCGGCCACCACTGACAAAAGTCCAGTATATGTCCACGTGCCCACATTGAGATGGCACCAAGTTAACCTTTTTTTTTTTTTTTCACAGTGAAAGAAAAGGAGAATAAGGGAGTAAAGGTAAGAGGAAGAACCTGTAACAAGCATTTCATGGTTCAAGCCTGAAGGATCAGGGACTGCTGCCTGTCACGCAAAGCATCAACAGTGAATCCCCCAGACAACCCTGAGGCAGCAGTAAGGAGGGAGCTGGCTAGAAATGGGGTTTTAACAGATGGTTCTGCTGGAGCAGACTGAGCTTCATAGACTTGATATCTCATAACAAGAGATGCAATATGAAAATGAATCCAAAGTTTGCATGAAATTAATGAAGTTGGAGGAGAAACGTTCATTCTACATAGGGGTAGGGTAAATTATATGTTGTCTTCTGGGTAGCTATGATTAGGCAGACTAGGAACTACAGCAATGAAGCTGAAATGCAGTTGGAACATGAACAAGAGTTTTGGCAGAGGAATCACTGAGAATTCTGGTAGTCTTTTGGGCATGATTGCTAACAGACTTATAGATGGAAGTGACATAAAGATTGTGAAATCAAAGTTGTGTCAGATATCAACTAGATGACATTAGAGATGAATGTGAGACATGAAGTGAGGATACTGGAGCTGTGACTGTCAGACTCTCAAATCAAATGTTCTACCCCCAAAATATGTGACAATCGAGTTATCATAACCTTTCTACATGACATTAACTCATCTATTGTGTTCTCATTTCCAGAAAGAAGCAGTTTAATTTTATTTAGTCGTCTGTAATACGTCAAAAAATTCTGGACTACTAATCAAATAGACTGTTATTTGATCAGGAGCTCTTTGGCATAGTTTTCCTTCCTAGTGTGTCTGAATGTCTTATAAATAGCTTTCAGCTTGTTTACCTATAAATTTAAGGCACATTAGAGTTCATGTATGCCATTGATATATTAATCCCTTTCTCAGTTTATGTCAATTTGGGAACTTGCTACCTCCCTGAATATTTTGTGCTCAAATTAAAACTGTTTAAACATGACAATGTTTTATAGTTTTAACAAATTAATTGCAATAGGTTAGCAATCTCATTGTAAGCTGCTGAATTTATTTATCAATATGATTATGCTAGTACTGTTATTTACAATCCACATTTGTTGTAAATGCATAGGAAAACATAGTGGAAAATTAAAACAAAGACCTGGAGTGAAGCTTCATTTCCTGCAGTACTTTCAGGTGGTCAGTGTTTCACCAGTATGACACGGGTGGAATAAGCTCAGTTAGGACAGGCCGGTTTCATCCACTGAAGGCTGTTTGGCTGTGAGCAGAGTCAGCTGCAGGACCCCATGTGCTTTCAAATTCCCTGGGTTCAGGAGAAGATTGCCCTTAGCTCCTGACTCGGAAGATGAACACAGATATTCATAGGTGATGGAGTTACTACAGTGGCAGATTTTGTGATGCCAGACTACTGAACTTCTAAGACTGGCCATTTTTGCCCTCCAGTTGTTCTATCCTTTATATGCTTCAGCAAGTGATATATTGCTTGGGTATGTTGCAGAAAGGTAATTTGGCAGTCAAAGCTCAATTTATACCTTCAAAGTTAAGGCAGCTATGTTAAAAAAAAAGCAAGTAGTTTTGTCTCATGGGGAAAAAATTAAACAAAAACCCCTCTTCTTAAAAGAAAAATACATACACATATTTCACATCTCCATGTACACAGATTTTGGACAGGATCTTTAAGTGAGGAAGTCTTTCCTCCCCCTTTTTTCAACTCTACAGTGAAGGAATGACCTTTATTTTGAAAAACAGTTCTGCCTGTGAGATTGGATCTTTCCATGCTACTGGAGTACTTGACCTCTCCAGTCACTTCCATATAGTGGATAGCCCAGTGTCAACGGCCCTTCATTCCCATTTTTCCCTCTCTGGATGGAAAAAGAAAAAAAAAGTTTAAGTTAAGCTTAGGCAGATCTGCACCACATCATCCTGTCTGTTACAGAACAATTAAATAGATGTATTTATGCATTCATAAGTAGAAAGGAAAAGTTAGCAAAAGAATATAGAACGTGTTGTATCACATTGTGCTACAACAAGTAGTTTACTATCCACAGTTGAATCTGAGGGAAATACATTGGAGCCTACCTTACCAGCCCAAACTGGACAGGAGGTTTGCTTTTGGATTTGTTTCTGATCTTGATTTTTCTTAAACAGGAAAGGTTGGTTCATTCTGCTTAAAATATCCTACACAAAACCACTGATCTAGTAAAGCAGAAGAGAAGGTGTATGTGTAAGGGCTTATTCCAGGAAGTCTTTCCAGGGGCTACACTAATGTTGTGCTCTGAGGAGTTTAACATTATTTCAACCAGTTGGTTTTAAAGCCTGAGATTCGCAAACATTGTAGAAGAAAGACTCAGCCCACTCTCTGAGTAACTTTCCACTTTATTTTTAGTCTTTCTTAATCAAGTGACAGGTGGGAAGTGAGAAAGGAAGTTACAGTGGGGGAATATTTCAGAAATGGCAATAGGTTTTCAGTAAAGCCCTAGAAACCAAAGCTGTGAACTGCTTTCATTCCTGCCCCTGCTCTGAGTCCTTCTATGTCCCAATCATCATCATACACGAAGCTCTCACTTAGAAGAAAAGATTTGTGGCAAAATTCCTACAGCTGCTGCAAGGCATTACCAGAAATGTGGGTTCCTTGGGGCCAAGAGCTGCTCAACGCACTTCATTAGCCAAGAAATTAAATAGGTAGAGAATGGGGTGGAAAAAGACCTCATATAGTCCTTTGTAACAATGAAGGGTCATAAGTAATTAGGAGTTGCAGGTATGAACAATATTTGCTTTATTGGTATACATGCCCACCACTTCAAGGCTATAAGCTAGAGTGGTAAGTAACCTAACAGCCTGCTGGGATTTTTAATAGCTGATTAAAAATTTATTGAAAGATCTATTCATAATTTATTAACTTTATACAAACTGTTATAGGTACTCTTAGATTAAAAGTCTGATAGAATAAACTTATGATAGAAAAACAAATTCAGCGCTTACCTTAAAAAAAAAAGGACCTTATCTAAATAATGCTAATAAAAATTAAAGATGTTTTGTTTTAATGGGAGGGAGGGGGGAAAGGGAGAAGCTCTTCTGTTTTGTTGAACAAAGTACAAAATTTACAAAATCCTTTTATTTTAAATAAAAGAGTACTTTAAAACTAGTCTTTGAAATGGGAGGAACATTCTAAAGACATTAGGCTTTTAAGGAGAGGTGGGTGGCTCTGGAAGACCTGTCTAAAAGGGGTAGGATGAACATGACATGCTGTATCTCATTGAGACAGCACTGCTTTATTTCTGTACTTTGGAAGAGTGTTCCTTACTTGTTTCTTTTGTTTTGTTTTAGAAAAGGATGGTATGAGCAGCAGTGTCACTCACTGTTTCACAAACATTGAATAAAATAGTTGTCTTTAAAATATCTTACTGTAAGATGTCTTTTTTTCTGTTGGCTGACTTACACAAGAGCTGGAAGTGAACAAATTGTTTTACTGCTTGTCAGCTCCTGACATTTATTCTAGTTGTATTTATAAAGAGAGATAACAAAAGAAGAGAAAAAACTTTACATACCAGGACAAGAGAAAGGTCAGATTAATATTATCTGCCATGTGGTTCCTGCCCAAGAAACAGAGAAAAAGGGACAAATATGATTTGTTGTGTCAGAAACACAAGTCTGAAATAGATTTATTGGCATTGTTCAGCATATAGACAAGTTGTGACTGTGACAAATGTACTTTCTGAAGGAAATCTAGGGGTTTTGTTGTTGTATATTTTCTTGTAGTCAGGAAGTACCTTGCCTCTACCCTGTCATAATTATCTAGCAAATCAGCCATTGATTTTTTAAAGTATGTTCTTGAAAAGTGACTTTTCTCTACAACATATGGCTGTATGCTTTTAGTATTTAATGCAACCACCAAAATATGTTCTTATGTTTAAAAAAGACAATTCAGCAGCAATTGCAGAAATGCCCTAGCACCTCTAAGTTGAACCCTCTCTCCAAGCATGTCAGACCAGCCATCCTATGCCTGAGTATCTGCCACAGGCATAGCAATTGCAGCACTAGGTGCTAATGTGACTATTAGGGGAAATGTTTCCAAGCATCAATCCCCCTCAAAAGTGCACTCCAGATTACCTAAGTCTGTAGCCTCTTTACTGCTCTGCAGCCCTTTGTGTGCTACTGGTACTGCTGGTCTCAGAGCAGAAAATATGGCAAAATATTACTCAGTGAATGCATGGGAGGCAACCTGCACCATGAAAGAGCATAAGGCTGGCACCAAAATATGCCTTATCCTGGATATAAAAATGTATGATACCTGACTGGTGTGATCGCGTGCAGAGGTGCAAGAGGAAGAATTGCAGAGGAAGGAAGGGCAGGAGCAGAGCAGAGGGGGAATAGCTGTACAGAGCTTCCTCACCTTGGCCTGGGGCAAGCAGGGAAAGAGAGGAGAGATAAAGCTTGTTACCAGACACCTGAGCTCTCAGTATTGCCCTATCTCCTTTAGGCATCTAATTGTTACTTTATAGTCAATGAAGTAGCTCCAGAACACCTGTCCTACCTTTTTAATCTTTCATAGCATTGGATGAATATTAAAAAATTAGGACCTAGTGCTTCTAAGAGTCCAGGGTGACTAGTTTAAGTGTGGACAACTACCTTCCACACTTTCATATCTGGGGTGCATATTGACCATGCACAGAGCTGTATCCCTGCTACTTCTCAGGAAATAACATAAGTGGTAATCCCAGCAGGTCCCTTTGAATGCAGGGTCTCAGTGGGTCATATCAATCAAACCTGTTTAAATCTGCTTCTGGTTGGTTCTTTCAAATATATACTTTAACTGCTAAATGTAGCTCTTCAAACAGCAATTTTACAAAAACTGTAGAGTGATTTCTATCGCTGAAAAGCTGGGGAAAAAATAAGATAATGAAAAATTTGTCCCATGATGAGAAATTTAGATTCATATTGTCTGTCTTTTTCTCCAGTATTTTATCTTCCTTTTCTCTGTTTATCGATGGAATGAAAAACTGAGATTTTTTTCTGTTTCAGGTCAGTTAATGAAAGGAAATGGGAACATGCACGTAGTGTTTGTGTCATATAAAAGTCACCACTTTTCTGCATTCATTCAGTCTTGTAGCTACAATTCAACAAATATATCTATTTTTTACCAAAGTAATTTTTACACTCAGCTGTGACATATAAGAACTCAGTTTTAAATGACATCTTACTATTATCCCTGTACATTAGTTTATCTCTAAATTTTCTAAAGAAAATTAATGTATTACTAGTATGAAATTGATCAAAATGTAAGTGATGCTCTGAAGCCATAAAAAACTGTACCCTGTACCACTGAAGTTAATATGACTGCTGCCATACTTAAGAACAGGAGTGGTCCTCTGGTTATTTGGAGCTTTGGTAGAAAGAGAGATTAGCATAAGGTTAATTAAACTCAAGATAAATCATTAAACCAAAATACAAAGAAAGGAAGAAAAGAGAGAGCCTACAGAAACATGAGTTGTGAGAACAGAATTAACAGAAGTTAAGAAAAAAACAGGAAAACCATGGAATTTATTTTGAATTTAAAAGATACATATATAATACAAATGTATTTATTAGATATCTGAGTTTTCTTTTGAAAATCTTTGGTCAGAAAGAAATGAAGCAGTAAGTACAAAAATCTCAGGCATTCCCATTTCCTCAAATCCGTAACTTAAGTGAAGATACTGAACAGAGTGATGATGGGGAAGGTCTCATCCACTTCAGGTAATTTCTTTTTTTTTCTTTTAAGTTTAATTGGTTGGTCGGTTGTTCTGAGGGATTTTTGTTGGTTGGTTGGTTTGTTTTTTTTTTTTTTTTTGGGTTTTTTTTTTGTTTGTTGGTTTTTGTTTTTTTTTTTTTTTTTGCTTGATTTAGTTTGGTTTGGTTGGTTTTTTGTTTTTCTTTTGGGTTTCTTTTTGTGTGTGTGTTTTTGGTTTTTTTGTTTGTTTGTTTATTTGCTTACTTGTTTGGTTTTTGTTGTTGTTGGTTTGTTTGTGGTTTTTATTGTATTATATCTGGAAAGTTTGGGAAAAAAGATACTTAGTGTCACTTTGTAAACCAGGCTCAAGCTCTTCTCTAATCAATATTCTATTGCACAGACAAAGGGGAAGGTTGTTCCACCATCTCCTGAACAGAACAGGAAGAAAGACCAGCACCAGGGTGTGCCAAGGGCTGCAGTCAGGGCAGAGCTGTGCAACGTGAAGGAACAGAAAGCAAGAACTGAAAGAAAGTGATCTGACATAGAACCATCATGTTCAAATTACCAGTGTAATGTTTGCTGTCCTTCCTATCTCTCTGACTTAAAAAAACCCCAAAACACTCTAATCCTGGACCTCAGATTTCACACTAAGTAATTTCAGGCTGTTTTTTGGTGGACTTTAATTTCACAGTGAGAAAATGCTCCTACTGGAAAATTTCTGGCCAGTGGCAGTTTCAACAGAGAAAGCTTCTTCCTGGAACTTGGGAGTAAAGATTGGAACAGATTAATCAGGTGAGGGCAAGAGTCAAGCTTTTGGTTCAGTAGATTTGCTGCTAATTGGTCATGTAAGAAGACACAAATGGGGAATCATATCATCTCCTGTAGAGAGATGTCTTGTTGTTCCTTATTCCTCTGTCTGAGCAAACAAACATACATGTACACCCTCCTCCCACCATGAATGCTTTTTTATCTCTTAGTCTAAAGAGAGATACATGTATTAGCCTGCATGCCTACTACCTATTCATAGGAAAACAGGGTTTTTTATATAAAAGATTTATGACTCCTGGTTGTATCAGGTTTCTTTCCTAAAGGTATCTAATCCGTCTGCACAGTTTTCACATTTTTCTGATCTATTTCCCTCTCTGCATTTTCCATTGGTCTCCAGCTACACCCATGGTAGAAGCTAGAGCTGTGCTCTGGTTCTACACCCCTGGCCCCACTGGAAAGTGTTCACTTCACAACCTGAAAGATAGCCTCTACTCTATTTCCTCTATTTCCTTTCTTTGGAAAATAGTGTCCATCAATACATTTTGCAACCATGTATGACACAGAAGTATAGGATTTATGAGTAGATGGACTAAAGGTAGAATAATAGAAAACAGATTTGGAAAAGAGGCCAAGAGATCATCTACCCTACAGAAAGACTACAGCGTTCTCCCTGTCTCTAGACCTTAGAAAGCCACCCAGCTTATTCTAGCCATCTTTCAAGGATGAAAAAAAAACAAAGACAAAAAATCCTGAAATGCCCTTACAAAAACGAACAAACCAAACAAAATCCCCACAAACGACTATATATAGCATTTTACTATTCAATTATTCTGCCTGCTGTAACTCATTTCCTAACCCCTGATCATTCTGCAAATTAAGTTTATTGCTTCTTGTTCTAGCTAACGTGAATATGATAAGACAGTTTATCATCATAATCTTGGAAACTAACCTTCCATGTATATAAAATCTATTGTCATTACTTCTTTACTCTAAACTAGATAACCCAGCTCCTTCAGATTTTCTTCAGAAATCATGTTATTTAGATCTCTGATCACACTTGTTGTTTTTCTCCAACTGTATCTTGTGCTACAATCTTCTCTCACAGCATTCATATCAGATCCAAATAACAGTATTATTTCAAATCTTAAAATATAGATATTTGTACATACAGGTTTGATATTCATAGGTTATTCCTTTTTTGCTTTGTTGTGATGACTTTTTTTACAAAATCATTGTATTTTTGTAGTTGTTCACTCTGCCATCAACCACACCTCTCAGATTTTAGCCAGGTGCTCCCTATCTTTTGTCTATAAAAATGATTATTTCTACATAGTATAAAACTTTAAATTTATCTTTATTAAATTACATCCATTTTCCCAGGCCACTTCTCCAATTTGTCAAAATTACTTTGACTTCTAATCTTGTCCTTCAAAGTGTTTGCAAGTCTTCCCAACATGGAGTGATTCGCAAGTTTTAAAAGCTGTGTTCTTTGTTCTCTACTCCACTTTCCAAGGTCATTAATTTAAGTTCTGAACGGAAACAGCCCTGGAAAGATTGCTTCAGCTTGGGAACAGAACATTGACATGAATCCTTAACTACACTTTTCCAGTTATCTGGATGTTTACATTTCTCCCTTTATCTGTTGCCTGCTCTGTTTCAGATGGTTGTCCTAGTTTTTACTAAGCTTTGCTTTCCTAACGTTCCTGTCTGGATGAACGACAGCATGTCTTCACTAGGACATACTCCTTTTCACTTTTGTCATGGCTGTAAAATCATTGAATTTTTCAGTCAGTGGATCCTCCCCAGTATTTTTTCCAATTGATAAAATTTGGCTTGTAAATGAGAGAAAGGCATGAACTCAAGACATAACAGTTGATCACAGTGGGAGTTATTTATTTATAAAAAAAGATGTCAAAACCAAGGTGTCAGGGTTTGACACTGTCTAGAACCAGGCACTCACGAAAAACCATTTATTCATTTTCTTCTTCTATAGTTGATCAGAGAGGGTAAGAAAAGACCAAAGGGGCTCACGAATTGAGGTAAGGGTTGGGAAGAAACATTTTAAGGGCAAAACAGGCTCAAATTTTAAAAAGTATAAAGAAAAATTTAGTAACAGAATTAAAAGAGGATAATGAGAACAAAAATAAACCTATAGAACATTTTCTCCCTCCCCAGCCCTTTCTTCCTTTCCACCAACAATGTAGGGAGACAAAACATGGGGTTGTTAGTCAGTTTGTCACTTCTACAAACCTTTCTTCAGTTCGCTTAGGGGAAGGAGTGTCTTCTGCTATGCTGTGTGGTCCTTCCCACAGGAGAAAGTTCTCTGTGAACTTCTCCAATGTGGTTCTAATTTTCACAAGTAGCAGTCCCACGTGACGTGCTGCAACGTGAGTCCTCTCACGGGCAAAATAGTTTTCCCAAACTACATGGCATGGGTCATTTTAGTTCATGGAGTACAGTCTTTTAAGGATGAGTTGTTCTAATTTGGAAACAAGGGTCTTCTATTCTTGGAAGCAAGGGTCTTCTCTCTGTTAAAGTTTCTTACTAGATTACAGCTTTTCAGCATCCACGAGCTCCAGTGTGAGCACTGCTTCTCACAGGCTGTGGGTGAACTCTGCATCCCCCCATGTACTTCATGAATTACAGGGGAAAATATTTTGTTGCATTATAGCCCTCACCATGGCTTGCAGAAGAATTTCAGCTCTGACAACCAGAGCACCTCCTCCTCCCCCTCCCTCCTTTGCACCGACCTTAGTGTTGCCATGTTGTTCTCCTCACGTGTCTTCACCTTTGCCTTTTCTCTGACTCGGGGGACAATTGGTGTCCACAGGTTCATTTGTTCTTAAGTTTTATCAATTGAAAGGTTCTTACAGAGTTCTGCAGCACTGAAAGGTTGGTCCTGTCTGGGCTCCGCATTGGGGAATTGCTCGCCATGCCTCTTGCTGCTTGTCACGTGGTCCCTGCCAGCACCGCATGAGCCCCACTGGCAGCCGGCTCCACTCACCCTCTCTCTTCATGCGGAGCGCTGAAAAATAAAAGCTGCTGCTGCTGATTTTCCCTTTCTGTTCACAGCATGGCTGGCTAAAAGCGACTAAGCAAATAAAGTTCATTGCGAGCCATGCCGCGACAGCAGCGGCTGTGTGGCGCTGCCCCGGCAGTGCGGCCCTGGCTGCACCGATCTCAGCTGTGCAGCTGCTTCTGGCCCCAGGGGCGCTCTCGGTGCTAGCCCCGGCCGCATGGCTGCTTGCGGCACCAGGATGGTCCCCCCTAGCAGCATGACCCCAGCGGCCGTGCCAGGAAAGGGCCCCAGTGGCTGCGCTGGGAAAAGGCCTGGCAGCCGTGCTGGGGTGAGGCCTGGCGGCTCCCTCTCCACCCCTCGGAGGAGAGAAAGAGAAGAGGAATTGCACGCCTTTTTTCCTTCTTAAATATGTCATCATAGAGGTGTTGCTAACTTCTCTAATTGGGCCAGCCAATATGTCAATCATCAGAGCCTTCAGGGATTGGCTCTGCTGGACACAGTAGAAGTTTCAAGGAGCTTCTCTCTCAGAAGCAGCCTCTGTCTTCCTCCGCCCCCACTAAAAGCCAGACTGTGTAAAACTAACACACGAGGGAATGAGAAAAAGCTCCTAAGAAGTTAGATAATCCCTTCTAAACTTCATGCTTAATATCCTGCCAGAGTATCAAATTTTTTGTCCCATTTTTATGTGTCACTTTTCCTGACAAGATATTTGTCCCGTTATGCTTTGGAAGTACCAATAACCAGTGGGTGCTAGTATAATATAATCATTAGCAGTAATTTAAAAAAAAAAAAGTGATATATTTATTAATTTATTTTCTTCATGACAGTAATAGATTTTAGTGCTTGATAAATACAGTCAGTCAAATTCTTCATTTAGACAGTGCCTTTTTTTGTATTTTAGTTCACAACATGTTATTTGTACAAAGACAGAGAAACCTGCCATCTGGAAAACTAAAAAATTTAAAGATAGCCAACCCTGGAACTGAGTGTTTTTGGTTGCCTTGTTCATGATCAATTGTATCACGAGCAGATCAGATAAAAGTAACCAAATATTTCAGGGTTTTTGTTAGGAGTCATTCCTTTACAGTAATTTTGTTTTGACTCTGTTTTCATTCCATATATACATTTCAAACAGAAAATCATAAATAATACTTCATATCATAAAAAAGCAATGTTGTGTACAAAAGAAGAAATCCAAATGAAACAAATGGATATATCAGACATGAGATTCTCATCAGAATTTGTGTCTTACTCCATATTTCTCACAGTAAATCAATCATTTTTGACAATGGGTAGATAGAAAGCCACTGAAAATTGTGGATATATAATTTTAAAAATACATTCAGCTTATGCAGAAGCATGAAGCAGTGCAGATACCAATCAGTATAAGTGCAGGGGATATTTTTTGCTTTCTCTCCCTTCAGTCCCTGGTATTTGCAAAGGTTGCTTTACCGAAACTTGTTATAAATTGAGTTGAAGGCACTTTTCTGCAGAAAAGGCTTTTTGTCTCTGTTCATCAGCACAATTAACACAATGGAGTCAGAGCCTAAAATGGAGCCAGCTGGGAATCAGAACCAGTGAAGTAACACTTTAAGTAATAGTAATATTTTCAATTTTTATTATCATTAGAAGTTAGATATTTTGCACACTAAAGGTTTAGGACTGGAGAAATTCTGTGCCAAAAAAAGACTTTGCGTGGAGAATGAAACAAATTCAATGATGAGTCAGATGTGGTTATACAGAATCCAGAAAGTCTAATGGACTTTGAGTTTGGCACATGGCCCAGTTTGCACCATGTAATCTCACTGTTTAATATAAATCTCCATCTATTTCTTATACAGTGATCGTATTGAATGCTAATTATAATCTCTTTTCTTATGGAACCCTTTTGTTACAAGAAAAGAACTTAGACTTCAGTTTATATTTTTTAATTATCATTTTCTCACTGCATTTCAAACTATGTGAACATAAGAACAATCTTGTTAAAAAAGTTGGATGACTGAAAAAGTGTAAAATATGTCTCAATCTGAAACACTTCTGTTGTCTGTAGAAGCTAGACTGATGGAAGGATTCTCTGTTAAACTTTAAATGAATTCACTAACAGTTGTCTTATCTACTAACAAGACAACTGGTTCCAGCTTTCGCAGAGAAATAGCTACTACAGTTTTTCTTCCCAGAAAACTTTCCCCATCACAGCAGTGAAAGGGGTGAATGGCTTTTTCGAACAGCTCTGTCCACATGCCCAGCATACCTCTGCCTCTCTTCTAGTGACACCAATTTTCATGGTGGTGTGTGCTTCCAAAGCTCATAAATATGGCCAGAAATTATGCTTCTTTACCACTGAGTGGTATAGGATGTCATATGCCTGTCCACATATTTTAACAGCTTTCCAGATCACAGCTGGATTTCTTGCTATTATTTATAGGGTATCACCCCCCAAATTGCTGTGGTGATTGTCAGTATTGTTACAATGAGGCCATCCAGCCAGGTGCTTTTTAGCCCTTATGTGCTCCCAGGAGATAAAAAGCCAAATTAAAATGCTCTGGTTTCCTACCACCACCCCCACCCCGCCCCAAATAATCCCGCTGCAACAGCTAAAGAGAGCAATCCATGAGTAATCCAGTAGTTTAACACACTATTGCATTCTGTAAAGATTGTAGCATTTTGTGTTGATAGGTCCTCCATGTGACAGCTTTCTGTTTGCAGCTTGTGACCTCCTTTACAAAATGCTGAAGAGCCATTTTATAATGCCTTGGAGTTCACAAAGAGGGATGGCACAGGCCACAGGGAGCTGCAACCCATGTCTGTATTTTATAAAAGCAATTTCATTACTGTTACATTCTTCCTGACGTGGTGTTCAAATTCTGAAACAGTGGGAGCTATCCCTATTTTACTCGACCTATCAATTTGAAATTTCAGAAGATGTTAAAAACTTCCTCAAGTCAACTGTATTTTGAAAATTTAATTTTCCCATTGTCTTAGTGAAAGTGACAATAAAAGCTCTTTGATAAATCCTAAGAGATGCTGCTTATATTTGCCAAGTTTTAGCCTCTTTAGTAGATCAGTGTGCATACTGTTTTTTCTTACATGAAATGAGGTTTTTGGGTCTAGTTCATATCTGTCAGGGTTAAAAATACTATATTTATATCGCATTATAATCCATTCATCAGCTTCCAGACCCTGGGTACCCTGGGAATGTCAAAACTCCACATGATGTCTCTGAATGTCAGATTTTGCATTTGGATATTTGGAGTAGCAGAAAAAGTGTACAACCACATGTGTTATAGCAAGAAAACTCCCTGTTGACTGCATAGCTGCAGGGCTTAGCTCAGAAGAACACATTTTCCCCAAATGCATGGCATAAATTAAACTCAGCAAATTACTTCTGTATCTGCTTCTCTATTTCTATTTTTTTTCCCCCTTTCCCCAAAGAGAAGTGAAATGTACTTACTGTCTAAAATACCAAGGCTTGGCTTAATCATAAGCCCTCAAGACAGAGGAAGGCCTATGGGTCTTGCACATCCCAAGATCTGACCTTTGTGAAAGAGGAAAAATTAGGACAAATGCTTGGAATTGGAGGTTGATAGCAGTGTCTCAGTTATAGTTCAGGATGTATTCATAATTTCATAAAATTTCAAGTTTAGAATTCAAAAATTTTTCTTCAGAGAAGACAGGATTTTGTTTTGGGAATATTTGATCTGCTTTCATATGGCTGAGAAAGCACACTATTTTAACACTGAAATCATTCAGGTAGTGACAAAAAAAAAAAAAAGGGTAAATAATTTTGTCAATAGCTAATAAGTTAGTGTTTTGGAAAGTTCTTGTTATTGATACATGTAATAAGTAGGACAATGACTTGAGTTAACATTCATAAGTTCTGTTAGTTAGGGTAAGATTAGAATGTAACAACCTATACGAGTAACTGAAAGTCATCCAATATTCTGTGAGAAATGAGACTTAGTTTGTTGTGGGTAACCCACAGTGTTACAGAATTCCATATCTGTGCCCCAAATTGTTACTGTCTGTGCAGCCAGAAAACAGAAATGGTGTGTATGGCCCCTGGACTCTTTAGAAGTTGAGGCACTCAGGCAGAGTCTCCCTCTGGCAACTTGGCTTGGCTCAGGTCTCGGTTTTCTTGCCTCAGAGCTGGGGAATCATTGGCAAAGGTGTCTCTTTTGGGTTCTCTTTTGCTTCTTCTTCAAGGGGGCTACTCCAAGCAGGTGTTTTTCTCTGTCTCGGAGAGGTTGCATGCCATGCTCCAGTTCTGGACTGACTCGGGGAGAGTGCCTGACTGCAGCCGTGGCATTGCACAAGCAACGGAGTGGAGTGGCTCTGCTCCAGTCTGGGCCGTCCTGCATTGGTGCAGAGAGACCGGTTCCTCCCTCTCCAGCCCACTGGTGGCTTGGAGGACATCAGCACCAACACCGGCGGAGTCCTGCGGGAGGCAGGAGGAAGTGGAGGGTGGCGCTTACCCCGCACATACTGGCATTTCTCTAGAAGAAGCTGCAAGAGCTGCTCCAAAAGCTCCTGCATTCCCAGGAGGGTTTCTTTTCACTGCTGTATTTTCTCTTTGTCTCTGGACCGCGTGGCTGACTGGGGAGCACCATCTTGGAAGAGAGCGCTGACGCCATCTTCCCTTTGTCTCCCTACACGCAATCAGCTGAAGGGGCTGCCATCTTGGAGGGGGCGGTACCCCCAAAATTTGGGTGTCTTTTTGTTTCCATGGGTTTCCCAAGATTTAGCAATTTTGTGTCCAGTGATTATTCGGGCTTGAGATTTTTGCCTGTTACTGTTACTAAGAGAAGTAACAAATTTTAGAGTGCCAATCTCTTAAATTGTCTTAAACCGAGATACAGTTACATTTGCTTTGTGGGAAAAAGGGCACCACGCATTTTAGAAACATAGCTAAATATTAAGAAATGAGTATTCTTTCAGCAGTAGAGATGATGAATCACTGAATGAAACCTCCCATGCAATAGAACAGTTTCTCTTTTGAGTGGGTCAAGAGTGAATGCCGTTTCAGAAACTCTCTTTGCAAGGCAGCATAAATCCAACTTACTGATTTCAGCACTGGGTAACTGGATTAAACTCTGGGGCAGAGCAAACATCTGACTAGATGATGAATTCGTGCTTTCCAGACTGAGAATCTGAAAATTTAAGAAGTCCACAAGTCACATACTCTCACAGGAGATGAATGCCATTTACCCAGCATGTGCATGTGTATCTACATGTTATCCTCACATGAGTAATGGCTAAAGGTTCCTATTTCATTTTGTTTACTGTCAAATGTGTTGTGAGTCAAAAGCCCATTCAGAAATGCACATTCTCAAATAAGTTGTGCTATCTGTCTGATAGATGAACATTTTAAGTGCATGCAAACATTAAAGGACAAATTGTGATCCATAATTCGTCCTACTGAAGATAAGGCAAAGTGGCAGCAGATTATCTACTGCCACTTGATAGTGCTAAAGACTACTGCAAGCATAGCTCTTAATTTGACTAGAATGATGGTTTTAGCTTTATGTTTTGTACATCTTGCACAGAAGTCCAATACTGTATAAACTTAAAGGGATCATTATATAAAATGAGAGGCAGACAGTGGAATACATTAATGCTTTACACACCACATTGTGATAGCCCCAAAACCAAAACTTTCTATTAAAAGCAATGAACTAAGGATGAGCGTGTATAGAGATAGTTTTATGCAGCAGTCAGTGCTTTAAGATATTTATTCAAACACCTATTAATGTATTTTTGTCTCAGATATCTCATCAAAACTTACAGTGCTACCAGTTGTCTTCAGAACACTGCAAAGCTACAGTATGTAAAAAGCTTTTTCATCAAAAATCCTAAATCTGAAAACCTATCAATTTTCATTTTAGAAAACTATTTTCCAGACTGAAAGACTAGTCCCAAATTAAAAGAAGTCTTCAATTACTCTCAAAGACTGTACTTCATATCACTTGCCCATCTACATTTTTGAACAGAATCTGAGTGACAGAATCTTACCCTGTGAGACTGTCAATTCTAGTCTATCACCTCATGTACATATACACTTTATAAAGAGAGATTCAAAAGCATTTTTCTTAATTTTTTTAACTTTGGAATTGCAATAAAATTTAGAGAAATTTAAATCTCCTAGGTTTTCTTAGTTGTAATCTGTTTCTCAGGGCTAAGATAAAACAGATTTATGGCTCCACAATCCTAACTGCCAGTTATTTTAAGGGGAAGTCCATAAAGTTTTAAAAGTAAGGAATGGTAATGTGAATATCCATTTTTCACCATACAGCTGGTATTTGTGCTATATTAAATTTAAGTTAATCAAATTAGGGGAGAAAAACAAAGTAAACAAACCTTGATACTCCCTAAGGGTTCTGATGTCCATTTCACTGTTCGTGTGGCAGAAACTGACAAATAATGATATTCAACTTCCTCAGAATTTTGGAGTAAATTTTTGTGATGCAAAAATCACCCCTGGCCTTAATTTTAGCTTTGATAAAACTGCATGAGAATTTCCGGTAGAATTCTGTGAACACTTCTATATTCTCATTCTAGACAAAGCAGATTTCTCATAATTTTGAGGATCATAAAATATTCTGGGTTTCGTGTTGACATTCAGTGCAGGTTCTTAAATGTGAAATTAGCAACTGAATAAGTCATACCAACAAAAGAATACCATTTTCAAAAATCAAATATTTTAATTCCTGGCTATTTTCATTGGAACCGTGTTGGAAAGAAGAATGAGCTTCTGTCAGGAATAGTAATTCTTTCAGCATTTTCAGAACCAACCACTGCCCACGATGGACTTGACCTGAAGAGGTGGCCAAAAACCAAGGGAACAGGAGTCTGTGCATATTCCCTGCTCAATTTTTGCACAGGTTGATAAACAGTGGAAGAAGAAAGTCACTTAGAGATGAGAAAGGACTGTCTTTCATAGGCAAAGGCAATCTTGGAGAACTGTTATCAATCTTTGGTTTTATGGAAAAGCTTCTATGTCCTGAGGAGTGAACTCGACGCTCTGGAGCAACAGATAACCACTGCTTTCATTTCTCTCATATTCCCTGCTATTTCTCCCAGCACCTTTGGATTCACAAGCATAGAGACAAAAGTAACTAATGGTTACATGGTGCAGAATGATGCGGGCCATAAGATGATAGCAGAAGAGTAGCCTAACTTCTTTTTCCATAGCTGGCATAGGAGGTAGGACTGGGGATACAGCAGTGAAGGCACCGAATGTCCCCTTCTAGGTTTAGGTCTCCTAAGGTACTCTGCACTCCATCTAGTCCCCTCCAAGGATAAAACAGAAACTATGGGAAGGGATATTCGGTGGTGCGTGTGTGGTAGTCAAATAAATTATCTCATCCACAAGTTCATCCATTTTGCCCTTTCTTTTTGATTCTCTTGCATTTTGAACTATGTGCATCCTTTTGTCAATGAGCTGGTATTCCAGCTGTGAAGTATGTAAATACTTGTAGCCACCCCTGCTGTTTTGAATGAGGACTCAAAGGTACAGAAGCAATGAAACACAGACCTCCAGCAGAGGAGGAGGAATACACTGTTTGGATTCTGTGGGAGAGTAAGTATGAAGCAACATCTCTCCCGGGAAAAGGGAAGTGGGACACTTAGCACTGCTGTTCTGTGGGCTGGTGGCATGGGCTCCACTTCTCCCAGTACTTTAGGGCTGACTTTTCACATCTTGCTGAAGGAGGCAAGGTATCTGCTGACGCGAACCATTGCTGATAGCAGAGAGACAGAAAAAGGGAGATGATGCCACTGTTGACAGGAAATTAGAGTGCTTGACATTGCCTCTCAAGAACTGCCGCTGATCCCTTAAGTGAGGGTTGTGTGGCAGCACTGTGAGCCTGATAATTTGGTGTACAGTCAGAGGGAGCCTGAGCCAGATCTGATCACTCCTATCAACAGCTGACAATGAAGCAAAGAGGTCTCAGTGACTGCAGAGAGCATACTGGTGAGCACCATAACCCAGCCAAAAATAAATGAAAAATTCTGTCTCAGGAATGTGGATCACACATTAAAAAAAAAAGAACAACCCAAAACCCAACAATCCCCCAAAAATTACTGAGATAACAGCCAAGTACTATCCCTTCTATGCACTGGACAAGGGAGAGTTCTGCTGTAGACCGAAGCATATATTTGATCATGTAGATCAAAGCATAGGCATACAGTTGAAGACTATCAGCAGAGGCAGTGAAAATGAGGTAATACTGCAGCTGCAAAAGGAGATTTCTGACAGATTTTTTTCTTTGGGGAGATTGGTTTTGGAAACTTAATGATGTTCTTAGAGTGCAATTGTTCATAGTAGTGTTGTGTGATAATAAAACATGGGATTGTGTGAAACACTACCGTGTTAATTAGTATCTGCTTATAGCAAGTACTTAACTCTGTGACCCATTTTCTCATTAATTTCTCATCAGGCCCAGAAACTACATCCATACTAGTGTGATTTATTGTAGTGAGAAGTTTTATTGTGCAGGACCTTTTTCCAGGGCAATTTTGTTAATCGATGTTATTTGATGCCATTAGATTAGTTTAACTCCCAGCATAGCAGGCACTCTTCATGTGCTATAGAACTGCTGCTCTGTTCTGGATGGTTTTATCTTCTGAATAAAATGCGCATGAAATGGATGCTATTTCATCTATGTTTCAGGCTATGGCTGGGTACATATATCCATACTTGACTGAGTTCTACATATTGTGGGGTTCCATACATAGTATCACGATATTCTGATGACAATATATAGCCATCACAACCCAGAACTCTTGTCCTGTTTGAGTGACAGTTTGACCATGGCAGGTTGGCCCACAGATTCATTCCATTAAAAAAATCTATCAAAACAGGTGTAACTAATTAATCCTCTATATTTCAAACATTCTGTGGTGTTCATTTCACTTGTCTTTTTCTGCTGCACTAATGAAGGAAAGCCACTGTTCCGTAGTTTACTTAATCAAAAAAAAAAGTGAAAGAGTGTGTATTTGACTAGTTCCCCTCTCTCTCTTATTTTCTACTTTGTTTTTTCCCCTGCTTTTCTCATCATGCTGGTCCCTAAGGTGAAACTGCTTGTAGTCAAAGCACTGAACTTAGTGCTACAAGGATCAGGAATTCCTTGGTGGATAATTGCAAACTGTCGTTCCCACTTTTGTCTCTATTTCCCTGTTTTATTATAAACTTGCATTTTCATATAGAAGTTCAGCACAGGCTTGCATGGAGAGATCAGACTGAATCCAATTTGGTTTTGTAGCACTCTGCATTCAACATCTGAAAATCAAGGATTTGTTTGAACACTGACTGTTTAAACATAGTCAATATATATGCAGCAGTTCAGAACACTTCTGATGTATTTAAGGGCATGTGTAAACCTACTACTGAATTATCATTTTTTTCAGCTGCAAATTTTTAGAGAGGATGCAATTAATTCTTAAGAGGAAAGCTATATAAGAGAAGAAAACCCAAGCAGTTTTGAAATGAACAGAAATACTTCTGACTTTTCACTTATATCTAGAAACACTTCCTAGAAAATATTTGCAGGACAAATTCTCAAGTACAAAGGATTCTATTAAATGGAAAAGTATGATGACTTCAGAACTTTAGGGTCTTAATGACTGCAATAAATTTAAAAAAAATTGATTAAAATTCCCTTAAAATTGACTTTATTTATATGCTCCAGTACAGATACAGCTAGACTTTCTACTGACAAAAAAGGTGTAATTTTGCTATTACTAACAACTTCTCATTCTTTAATTCTCAGAGATGTGGGGAGCTCAAGAGTGCTCTTAATTATAGCTCAGGGTAACCAGACCTTCCTTTTCAGTAGAAAAATAAGAATGAAAGAGAAAACGTCAGAAACAGTTGCTCCTTTGAAAAGACAGACAAACCAACAAACCAAAAACCAATGGAACGTTTCATAGAGCCCAGTGGTAAATATTTCAAGACTTCCACTAATATTTTTTAGAAACTACTTTAAAAGGATGTCCATATGTACATTCACTACTATATTTCTGTGAGCTGATGTTAACGTTATTGTCCCTTTTTGTCTGAAAAATAACATCATCTTGAAAGAAGGAAAATATTCTTGCTAACACAAGTCCACTTTGAAGAACACTGGCATCTACTCTTGGCTCTGTGACTGACTGAGGCTTTGTTGCATAAAGTCTTTGTTTTGCAATCTATAATAAAGGAAAATCAATATGTCTCTACCTCACAAGGGTGTTGCAAACCTAAATTCATTCGTATGTGGCAACTGGTACAACATGATGGAAACTCAATATAAATTGTTACATATATTCTGTTACCCCCAGTGGAAGGCTTTCGTCCATGAAATTGCTGCCGTACAAGCAGAGCTGGACAAATTGCAATAGGGAAAAAAAATAAAAAGCTTAAAATAAAAAAGTTTTAGCCCTGGAAAGTGAGGCTAAATCATGAATGTTACAAAAACTATGACTAGAATTTTAAAAAGCTCACTTTCTTCCAAAGGAGATGGGTTGTCTCCATAAGGCATGGTGACAACTGAAAAGTAACATAAGTAGGAAAAAAAACCCCATGATATTTACTATTAGTTGTTAGGAAAATATGAATGCTTAGCTGAGAATTATAATCAGCACACTTGGATAAGCTACATCTGTGAAAGGAGTCCATTTCACGTAGTTCATGTTTATATAACACTCTCCCCAAGAGATGCCTTAGCTGAGCCCTTCCCCTGGGGCAAAGTGCTGAAGTTTCCATCACAACATATGGGAAGATTTTTTGGCCCATTTACATAGAATTTTATTCTTGATTACATCTGCCAGAGTCTTTCTGGAGATGCCCTCCTAGCTTTGATGCATCTCTTTCTCCTTGATATTTTTTATGCCTTTTATCCATGCTTTGTGTGAGGATATTCTTGTCCAAACATTTTGCTTCTTTATGGAGATTTGCCTTGAAAGCTGAGTATAGTGAGGTTTGGAAGTTTGGGACAGGTGGTGTTCCTGTCAAGGTTATGGGCTATCTGTTCAGAGAATGTTATATAAGTATTATATCAATTAATGCCCTTGGTGGGTTTTCAGGAGAGCTTATAAAGCTGACTGGTAGTTGAGCTCTACCTTTTCCTTCTATTGCTTGTCAACCTCTCTCAGCTATTGTCTGCTAGACCCTGTGACTCATGTATTTTTCTCTCATTTTGAGCATGTCATAGATGTGGAGCCACACCCCTCTATTTTTTTTCTCTCTGCAACATTTTTTTGTAGCTGTACAAAGCCATGACTTTTAAAGTTCCACGCATATTGAGACCTGTCCTTTGGACACACAGTTTTGGTGAGGACATAGTTTGCAATACCAGATGGAGAAGGGTGGTATTCCATGTGGCAGTGAACGACTGTAATCCCCACTGGGAGCACAGATCCTTCAGTGCTGCTGTGATGTGCTGAGGGTGGGGCATAGTCTGAAGACTCTGCATGGAGTCCTACCAGCGTCCTGGTGGCCTTTGGTCTATGCAGATGGCCCGAGCTATACTCAGGCTTACAGTGTCAATGTCTGGGGCAAGAGAGCAACGCAAACTCTGCAGGGTCTATCCCAGCCCTTATCAGCTCCTGCATAGCTATGGCACATTGATGGATAATAATAATAACGGATTTAATTGTGGACCTGCCTGCATCCCAGGGCCATGGAATAGTGCTTGTGGTGGTTTACCCCCTGCCCCTGGCAAAATTTGTCTGTAACAGCAGTGTCTGCTCTTCCAAGCTGCAGACCTTTTTTGTACATGCAGTATGGTTTCCAGTCCCATGACCACGCAGCTATGCTGGGGCAGCTCTCCAGGAGTTTTCCCTTGAGGACTCTGGTTTGGTGGTTCCAATATATACATTTGTTTCCTTCTGAACAGCAAGAAAAAGCACAGGCTGCTTACAAAGTTTATGTGGATAGGCATCCATGACCAGGTCTGCACTTCGGGGCTGGGGGCTGTGTTTGTTCATCCCATGATGTTGTTCAATTCATCTTTCTTATCGGTTGCACCACTGGTATTTGGGCCCATATAAAATTGTGGACCAAGTTTCACCAGCAGCTCTCGTGTGTTCTCAGAACTCACACAGTTGTTCGCATCTCCCTGCTAAAACCTGTTAACAAAAATACCTTCAGCAGCAAACATATCCACCACCTCTAATGATGGTAGTCAGAGGGAATAGCATGTCTGGGCTGTGTTGAATTCCACAGTACTGTAGGGTGGCCTGCAGGATTTTTTTTGACTTTGCAGAATATGATCATAGTGGGAATTGTATGTAAGCAGGAATTATCCAGTACTGAAAGCTAGTTGTAACTAGAAACTATAGAACTTTTTTAAAGATGTAATTAACTCTTGAAATAATATGACATAATTTATATATTTAAAATTCAATTGAAGAGCTCATCAGTTATGCTGCAGAGAGCAACCATATTATATTAAGTATGCAGAGAAGATTCCTGCATTTCAAGGGACAAGTGGAAACACTGGCAGAACTATCAGCAGTTATTGTAAGGCTAAATGCAATGGAAATAGAAAGAAATTATCCATATGTTGCACAGCAGAAATTAACAAGAATTTTGCATCCAAAAATGATAATTGTCAAGCGGAGAAAGGCTGAAAAAGTGATGTATATTATCCTATTTAAGGTGTATTTTTTACTGTTATGACCAAATTTGGTGTCAAGTAAACAATGTTGAAATAAGAGGAGAAAAAAACACCAAACAGTAACAAGCAATGAGGAGGTGTTGAAATTACTGTAATTTAAACATCTGAAGAGGACATTGCATCTTTGAACTACCCCAAAGTTAATTTTCAACTACCAAAAATCTGCTGTGAAAATAAATATGTGCCATTTTCAATGTTCTACAGATCATTCTGAGAAGGAAAGAAATACCTAGACATAAGTAGAGATGTGGCCTATTATTTTAGAAAGGTTTTAAAAATCATTGCATTCCAGTATTTAATATTCTTACTCTTAATAGTACTTATGAAGTTTGGTTCTTAAAAAATCACAACTTGCAACCAAAAGATCTGATTTTCCTGTCACATCCCACTTATTCAAGCTTCTGCTGTGCTGTGAAATAAAGAAAGGGAACAAATTTTCCCTAACATGAATTATGCTGCCAGGTGAAAAAGCCTCCCTTGGTTATGAACTACAATGCCAAGAATTGGAAACGCTCATTTAATAAAGGCCGCCAAGAGCTTAGCTCTTACATGTTTGCTTTGTCATACACCATCAACACTTTCTGCAACACATACTGGAATGCAAATTTCTCAGTCGTCATTTTAAGCCACAGTGGCCACTATTAAGTTGTGAGCTCCATTAACGGACTGAATCTGGCAAGGATAATGTTGACAGAAGATGGCCAGTTCTGCTGTCATCTCATGTCGACTCCAAAGCCATTTTAAACAGACACACATTTGTCATATCTATGTTTTCAAAAAGCAAAATGTTTTTCAATTCCGCCAAGTTGTTCAATATTAAACACTGGGCTTTAATTTATTTTCTTGATCTATCTATTGTATTGTTACAACGAAGTGCATAGAAAAATATCTAATATCTTCCTTTTCTTTATCATATTCCTTAGAAATGTTAACATGCCACAGAAATCTGGGGGAAAAAATTGTTGAAAATATTTACTCTTCTCTTTATACTACGTATGAAAAGTTATACAGTCCAAAATAATTGCATTTACCCATGTGTACATACAGAAAAGCTCATTAGTAAATTTTTAACAATTGTTTCCTCACTTGTTCTTCAGTTCAGTATAAGCTTTTACCAGTGCAGCATTTATTTAATCTAACAGACTGAGTTTCCACTCAATTTTTAATTTTTTTTCACAATAAATCTTATAGATCATTTAAAGGTTTTAGTGTTTGGAGGGATATGAATGATTTCTTATTTGATTTCCTTTCATATTTTAGCCATTCATCATTCTCATTTTTTAACTTTTTTACAAACTCACAAGTTTTTTTTCCTATACAGCAGACATGATGCTGTCAGATCCATCAATATTCATCATACTTTCAAAACACATGAATCATTAAATAGTAGAGAAGTTGTTTTTCCACTGTCAGAAACAGATTGCAAGGATATTTGCTTGTATTCTAATTACAGATTCCTCTTCTTAGGGTATCAGGAAAGCAGGCAGCAATTTCTGCTGCTCCTCTGAGCCATGCTGCTTTCCCAATCCCAGCATTTTGCTGCTCATTCATCTCCTATGTCCTTTGTTTCTGTCTCCTCTCGGATTATTGGATCTATGGCTATCTCTTCTACTGTACTGTAACAACTGTAAGTCCTTAGGGTGTCCTGCAACGTTAAGTAAACACCAAAAATATTCCCAGATACAGGAAGTTGCTGCTTATCTTTCTGTGATCCTCTCTGCACATTTGGAAAGCTCTACTTGGTATTTATAAAGGCAAAATTGTAATAAGTTGTTTTTACCATCAGTAGTTATGTTTACATGGAAAATTGCAATAATGCTACATTTAGGTAATTTTTTTTTTTTTTAATCAAAACTGTGGCTTGGTGAAAGTTCAGATTTTAGAATAAATTATTTTTTTTCCCTAAAATTTGAAGACCTAAAACCAAAGAAATATATTACTGTTTCTGCTTTCCCTGCTCTTTTTGTTTTTCCCTTGGATGAGCCTAGTCAAGGTTTTGGATTAATTTCTTATCTCTCATTTCCTTGACAAATATTTTGTCCAAACTTTCCTCTTAACTGTAGTCTGACATCCTTTGAGAGGCTCATATAAACAAGGTCTGAATGCGACTGGTAAGCTGAGGAAATCGTGGAAATTTTACCCTTGATATTCAGCTAGCTGAATAATCTGCAGAGCTGCAGGACCAATGACTGTGGAAAAGAAAATACACAGAATACTGACAAAAACAAATTTAAAGATGAAAGGACTTAACTGGACTCAGGTATTTGGGATGAACCACCTGCTTATTCTTTCAGAGGAGTTATAGGAAGATTTCCTGCCTTTGCAGGAGAATTCCTGGATATGCACATGCCTTCTTCAGAGATGCTAGATGAGAATTCTGTAACCCGTCTTTATCTCAGCCTTTTTACCGCTGTGAACTGGAAACCAGTATGTGTTTTTAAAATGAAAGGAAGTCATAGGTTAGTATGATAGTAAATATGGTTGAAGGAAAAAAATCTCCCTTTGAACTGTTCTAGTTGTTTATCTGAAGAAAGGTTTTATGTCAAACTCTTCAGATCCATAAACTGTGAATTTTAAAAAAAAATTCTATCTATTGTCCACAGCCATTATAAATCCAGGTACTAGAAGCATTTATTTTATATTTATATTAACATACGTGCAATAAACTAGTGACATCACAAATGGCGTTAATATAGCATTTCACAAAACAGTGTCCTTTGTGAACTGAATGGGAAAGTTAAATAAGGTAAGAAAAAGTTTGTTTTGTCTCTGAGGCACAACTGTGTTTTCAATCTTTTCAGTCACTTGCACAGAAACAGCAGAAACTGTGTTAAACATACAACCCCAACTTCAGCAAATTTTGATTGCCATATTCCTGCTGCCAGCTTATGAAATGTTTTCAGATATTTTAAAAAGGAATGGTAAAATACCCACTGCTAATCAAACCCCCTTGTTTATTTCATGTCACTGTAGCTATGCTGGTTTTGGTTTGTGACATGAGGTTTGTAAATATGTGATAAACTACTATCAGTTTACTGGTAGAACTACTAAAAGTAGGCAATCTTTCAGACACATAAGCCTTTTCTGAGTTCTACTTACAAACCTTCATTTACTCGTGCTCCAAGTCTATAATACATTGTCTTCCAAGTATGAAATATGTCCTTTTTAATGCATTCCTCCAACCTCCTCCCCAGACCTTTTCTGCAAATATGTGATGTTCACTTTGAGCTTTAAAAAATATTTCCCATTTAAATCAACATCCATCAGTGGTTTGGAACCCCTCTCCGCTGTGGGATTTTGTCCTTTCCTTTTGGTTAATATTATGTACTGACAAAGAACAGAACAAGGACGCTATGTTAGATTTATAAGGAAATAATGTCAAAATGGTTAATGCAATTCACCAGTTCAATAAACTGGATTACATTTTAGTAGGACAAAAGATCAACGAAAGCCTATTTATATTCATTGGGTGAAGGCTGTACCAGCAACCACATAAAGCATTCCCTGTCTTTGGGCTCATTAGCTATGCCTATTAGATTTGTTAGGTATCATAACATCCAGATGTTTCTGGACAGCTCAGCTGACATTTTATCCATGTGCAGATTAAATATTAATGGATAGCGGGTAAACAAGTGCAATAGCTAGTCTTGGGTTTGGAGTACTTTTCAACACTTTCAGGGTTTGGGGGTTATTTTTTCTCTCTTCATGTTCCTCAGAATTCATGAAAAGACAGCAAATCACCTTTAGAAAGCACAATTCTCATGGAAATAAGATGCAAAGAGCAGTTTGCCATCTCTCTTTGTACAGGATCTTTATAGGATAATTCACACCCAGGGCACATGTTGTCTAACAAAAATGCTGCCAGCTTTTACCAAGAAACTTCACTTAGCTCACATTGAGCTTTCATTTAGGCAGTTAAACTTTTTAGAGTAATTTTAATGGACAATGTGTGTTGTAGATAGGTGATTTTGAATGATGACATGTTCTTGCCATTCTTCACTGGAATGATATGTGAGGAGTTTGAGAATCCTCCCACCATATCTTCTCTGCTGAATACCATGCAGTTATGGCTATTCTGCTCTCTCTTTCTTTTCCAAAGCATTATACTTAGTGAAAGGCTATGGAAGTGTATATGGAGTGCATCAGGCACAGCATCACTAATTGGTCAAGGGAGGGGATTATCCCGCTCTGCTCTGCACTGGACCGGCCTCACCTTGAGTCCTGTGTGCAGTTCTGGGTGCCACAATATCAAAAAGACATGAAGTTATTAGAGGGTGTCCAAATGAAGGCAAAAAGGATAGTGAAGGGTTTGGAGGGGCAGCCATATGAGGGGCAGCTGAGGTCACTTGGTCTGTTCAGCCTGGAGAAGACTGAGGGGACACCACATCGTTGTCTTCAACATCCTCATGAGGGGAAGCAGGGGGACAGGTACTGATCTCTTCACTCTCATGACCAGTGAAAGGACTCAAGGAAATGGCATAAAACTGAGCCAGGGGAGGTTTGGCTTGGATATCAGGAAAATGTTTTTCACCTGGAGTTTGGTTGGGCACTGGAACAGGCTCTGCAGGAAAGTGGTCATAGCACCACCCTGACCGAGCTCAAGAAGCATTTGAGCAATACTCTCAAGCACATGCTGTGACTCTTGGGGTGTCCTGTGTGGAGCCAGGACTTGAACTCGATCATCCTTGTGCGTCCCTTCTCACACAATGTATTCCATGATTCCATGAAGTGTGAAATCTCACCTATGCTGTTATTATCACTGTAGAGTAATTGCTATACACAATACGCATTTTAAATCTTGATGACTCCATTTCCTGTTTCCATCAAATGCTTTTTCAGGAAAAACTCTGATCCTGAGTCATTAGCACAGAAGTAGATTTTGTCTTGAATATTTTACACTTCATTATTCATCTCTGGGACATATCTGCAGTTGTGATGCACCTATACTTTTTCACTGAAACCAGTGGACCTATTCTGGTTTACACCAGTTAAATGAGTTAACCCATTAATTTGCTAAAAGAGGGAAGAATCAGTTAAGGTGAGTACTGGGGGCAGAATCTGTTTGTTATCATCTTGGGGTTCTTAAAAGTCCTATGCAGTAGGAACTGCCTTCTGAACAGTCCAAAGGAGATTTAAGGAAGATGACAGAACCTGTCCCAGTGATTAATTCATTGTTCTCCAAAGTAAAAATGATCCTGCCTATTCACTAATAGACAATATTTTGCTGCCAGACATGCCCTAAGACATTTTCTGAAAGATAAAATTTTCAGATCCTTCAGACCAAAAGAAAAGAGCCAGGAAATTCATAAGAGACTCCAAGTGAATTTCTTTGAATTACCAAGCTTTAATTACTGCATTTGCATAAGTTTGTCACCATGTGGGCTCTCCATAGACTGTGTTTGTTTGTTTTTTTCTTGTCAGCTGTGAGAGCCTGGGGAGTGAGCTTTGTTGTACCAATGAGGGCTGCTGAGCTCTGACATTCACATTTTATGAGAATGCATGACTTAGACATGAGATTTGGTGCCTCATCATTTAAACATTGTAGTGGGTATCCATGGTCAATATTCACAGTAAATGTCACCCAGGTGTCTGTTTTGAATGATAGTGTAAATCCACATATGAACCAAAACCAACAGCCCAGAATGAAGAAAGAAATGTTGTAGTCCCAGCTAAAACGAAATTAAATCACTGCATTCTCCAAAAACAGTCAGTCTTGTACATGCCAGGAGGAGCAACGTGTTCAGCTAATCATCGATCTGCTGGTTGGGCCAATAAAAAAATTGTGAAATCATAGCCATGCAGAGCTTTTAGAGCAACCAAAGTAACGTTTGTCTAATTTTGAAATATACTCAAATATTAAAGTTTTGACTTTTTGTCTTGAATGGCAATGTTTTGGCTTTTCAGACTATTGAGGGGTGATTTGTTTTTCTTTACTTCATTGTTTTCTACTGGTAGGCTAGTGAATAAAGAGTAAAAATAAAATAATTCAGTGGGGGTGAAAAACAGAATGTAAAAACCAATAGAAAGAGGTGATATGAAGAACAAATTTGAATATAAAAGACACTCTTTTATCTATGGTGTGATTTTTTTTCCCAAATCAAAACTGAATATGCTTCTAAAATATAAATTGAAGTTCCAACAGAAATTATAAATATGATACAGTATAAAAAAGACAATATTCTTTGAGCTTTATATTGTGTAATGAGAACCAAGCTTTATAATCATAAGATGCTTTTTTCTGTGACCTCACAGAAAGTACATAAAAGCTGACATTTGCTCCAGCTTGACTCTTGGGGTACTTCTAATCCAAAATAATAACAAAGGCATTCTTCTATGAGTGTAAACTTCTTTGAAACAGAATTGCCATGAGGGCAGTGTAACAGATTTCAGTCAAATAAACAAGATCTTTTCACTTCTACTTGACTTATTTTTGACACTGTCAAAAAGAGTTGAACATTTTTTTGGAAACTTTTTGAAGTCTATTTCTCATCTGGCTCTCTGAAACAGGTTATATCATCTTGACAAAACATTTTCCTCAGACAGGTAAAACATTTCACAGTCTTTTAATTTGTCCTCCCCTAAACAACTAAAATTACACTGAAGATTATTTTATTCTAAGTCTTCAAAAGAACAGCAATTCCTTTCCCAATATAAACTATTCCAAATTTACTTCAGGTCATATATGGACAGGGAGAGAAACAAGGAAAAAATGTATCATGTTGGTTCTTACTAGCATATAGTCAATGAGTGTGTTTTATAAGAGGTCAGTATTTCCAAGTGCACCTCAAATGTAGATCAGATGGCAGTACTACATACAGCAATATGTAGTGAATTTTATTTTTAGGTATTCTCTTCTGACCATGTTTGAGATCAGTCTGTCCTTTGCCATTCTAAAATCTTCTTGATGTTTTTTGACATTCTTAATCTCAAACCTTTGGGGAGGGGAGTTGGAGGAGGGACAAACCAATAAAAGCTGACAAAATTAATTACACTGTATTACTCATCTTAAATGTTTAATTAGTCACATTGTACCTGATTAGAAACGAAATCTTCAGCATCCTCTTAGCCTATAAAAATTGGAATGCAAAGCGACTTTTAACACAGCAGACCATTTCAGTTGCAGTGATTTTTTGCTCCTTTTATAGAAATCCACAGTCTCTGTAAATGCTGCCTCCCAGTAACCATAGGAACAATGTCCACTGTAATTTCTTAAAGAGGAAGGGCAGACAAAGTAATTTCATCTATAGGAAAATAGATGAACATAGTTATGTCCTAATTATCCTATATGATATCTCACATTACCTCCTACATTTTAATATTCCCTGTGCCTGAAAGAAGAATTAAACCAGTGACCTTTTCTTCCACTGACGATTGTGATACATGAAACTACAAGTGGGTTCAAGAATTATTTTTTTTTTAAAATGGAAATTGATGAATCCTCATCACACAGGAGACAGCAAACTTCAGCACCAAATCCAGTCCTGCTTTCTATATATCTCTTTATCTTTGCAAAGCTGCTGTTTGACCTGATGGTGAAGGAAGAGCTTGGTCTACAGTTGAGAAATTCCTGGGAATGGGGACAGGGTCTATCTCTGAACTTGCATCTGCTAAGATGTGAGCTCAGCTGCACAATTTCAACTCTTCCACCTGCTGCTTCTATACTTTCTTTTTGTGATATTGTCTAGAAAGACGCGGGCATGTCCACCGCTCTCATAGCATCACCAGTAGAGGGGTTTTGATTTACTTTCTTATCAGACAATTGGAGAGCATTCAGTAAATAAAATATCTCCAAGATTCAGCCTGAAGATGCACCTAAATTGGCTCTCAAAGGACCAAAGCCATACACCTTGCTTAATCATAAGATTCCTCTCAGGTCTCCTTTGGTTTCATTATTTCTCTCACAGTCCAGTAATGTATAGTGGATGGGGAAAAGAAGTTATTTTCCCACTGGACTTCCGAGCTTCTTCTCTGGTCCCTTTTTCTCTGTTCTCCCATTTAACTTCTCAGTAATTCCTCTGAGCTTCAAAGCACAGATTCTAGTATATAAGCCAAGGAGATCTTGATGAGAATTGATTTTTAGCCAGCAAATGTCACTCCTTAAATGCCCAAAGGCTGTTTAAACTCAGACTTAGAATGTTAGTAATGGCAGAAAAATCTGACCCAACTTACCTTAAAGTACTGTTATCTAGTTTCTGCTCCAGAAGTTAGCAGAGATAAATGCATGGCAGGTTTTCTCAAAATCACGAAAGGTTTTAAAAAACCTTCACAGTTCTTCTCATAGGTACTTGTGCTACTCCCCCAAAAAACTGAAACAATTTATTCTTTTGCAGTATATAGGCATCCTATTCTGTACTATTTACTAAACATAAACTGATAGCTCTCTTTCTCGCTTTGCTTCTTTCCCAAAATGTCAGAGTGCTTTTTAGTTCCTCTGGTTGCCAGTGAGACATATGTTACTTTGTCTGAACTGCCCTCTAAAAATTAAAATATCCTCATCACTGTAAACTATTTGAATACATTTGCAAGAACATCCTCCAATGAGATGGTCAGAAGTGAAGTATTTCCAGATTTAAAAATACTGAATACTCCTGCTTACTGGATTTTCAGCATTAGAAAGATATGAATATCTTCTCTCTCCTTTTTTTCTATGCTATTTATTAGAGCATAAAATCAAGAAAAGATGTAAAGAATCTGAAAAAAACTAAGCTAGCACATATAAATCACAGAATCAATGAGAAAGAGAAATATTTCAGCTTAGAGAATATTTCTACAAAAGAAAGGAGGATACATGAAACATTTCAAAACTGTAAGGCAGTTCTGAGGAGAGATGCAGCAGGAGTGGACTTTGATGATCCCTAGGGGTCCTTTCCAGCTCAGGACATTCTATGTTTCTATTAATTTTTTTCCTGTGGTTCAACAGACACTAATTGCCCCAGCACAGAGGAACAGCAGAGGTCTTGTTTTGCCTCCATGGCTGCACAGTGTCTTTCTGTTGGCTGGCCTCCTCTATTGTCCATATATGCCTTCAGGATGCCATGAATAACCCACAGCAGCATGGCAGGGAGCTGTGCTCTTCTCAAAATGTCTCAGTAGGGCAGCTGGAAGGACTCTCACTACTAGGAATACCCTAGAATTTCTCTGTGTAGTTGTTCAGCAATATGAGAGGAGGATATTTAAGCAAGAGGATAAAATAAATAGCTCGCTTAAAATAATGATGCTGAAGTATTGGAACAACGATCAAAAAATAAAACAAACTGCTAACATTAGCATTTACACTAAAATCTCATCTACATGTGGTTTGGTTTTTCCTCTCAGCTTTGCCCTATTACTATTTCAGTTTAAAGAAAGAAAGAGCAAAAAGCTGCCCCTGTACTTCTTAAGTAACAGCCTTAGTAACCACATTTGTCTGGCAGATAACCTTTTGCTTTATACCTAGCTTCATCAGCCAGTCATTCTCCCTCCTGACAGCATCTCCTCCTCCCATTTTATTGGAAACGAATGAAATAGGCACAACAAAACTGTTATTTGTGGTTATTATGTTTTGAAGGATACAGACCTGAAATGATTATTTCGAAGACAGCTACACGTGTTGTAGCTCTGGTATCTTTGCAAGCTCCTTAGAGGGTACACGTGACATTTGATCCTCTTACTTTCTTTATGTGGGAGTTTTCATTACTAAAGCCACTTGCCTTTTATGTTTGAGCATATGCATATCCCCTAAGCCAAACAACCCTGCTGTATTTCCTCTCTAGAGGCAAGGAAATCTGTTTGCAAGGTGTTCTTATTCTTTGTGCTGTTTCTTCATTTGCTGGTTTAATAACCTTCTCTCTCTGCTGGTTGTGCTATTCATTCATGTTTTTTATCCACAGCAGAATAGGACCCTGCAAAGAAAATCTGTAGAGCACAGAAGACAGCAAGGATTAAGAAAAAAATTGAAAAATACTTTCTTTTCTTCACTACCTTTTAAATTAGTTATGCAAATGCATTTACTTATTTATTTTTTTTCTTTATTTCCAAGTAGACAAGTGTAGAAGGGGAAAACACTCTAATTCTTTATATTCTTTTGATATAATTTATGGGGGGAAAAGAAAGATTCAGATTAGATTTTGTTTCATCAATCAGCTAATAAATACTTCCACAATAGAAGACCAAATTTTTCTTTCCTTTGCAGGGCTCATATTTTCTGTCTCCATGGTTTAGGTCATGCTAGCAAGAGCCATTTGTTGCATTATTCTTTTTCTTGCCTACATGACAATTTTAATTTGAAGATGGATTTTTTCCTTCCATTCAAATAAAAGTTTATTATCAATATTTTGTTTTGCCAAAGCATGTGTAACTAAATCTAATTTGTATTATTTCTGCTATCTGTAACTGTATATGTAGTTCTTAATGGTTTTCCTCAGCTCTGTTTTTCAGAGGCTTCATCATATTGGTAGAAAAATAACAGTATCCTAAAAACTGCATTAATTTATAATGAAGGAAAGCATCAGATTTACTCAATGAAATTTTTATTTAGGTCTTTTAATTTTTTTTGTTTCAACATTTCTTTCTTTTAATATAAGTTGATGAGACTTTTGAAATTAAAGCCATTTGAATTAAAAGCAATCTTTTTTAGTAGAAATATATGTAAAAATAATCTCTTTTTTAACCTAGAAATCTTTGTACAAAAGTGCCAAGTATATTGAACTGTTCTTTGAATTATTTTGTGTGTACATCCATACACAGGAAGGCACTGAATATTATTGTGGCTCTGATGCAAGACAAAGCACCCCATAGGGTGTCAAATGGCTTCACCACGTTTGAGGTCAGCAGAAATTGAACCTATATCTAGCCCTGAATTCCATTTACACGTGATTTTTATAGACACTAGGTTTCCTTGAGTGTTCTACAGTTTACAACTCTCTGGCAAAATTACCTAGTTAAGTGTTGTCTACAGACACACTAAAATCCGGACCTGTTGTCATTTTCTTTAGCACTAACGTCTCCAGGTCCAGTTCCCAAAGTTGTGGAGGATAGCAAGGTGCAGGCACTGCACACAGCTGCACTCTGGTAGGGACATTCAGCTGGACCAGGAAGCTCCCAGTAGGATTTTTGACAAACGGCACCATCAAGATCTTCTTGCTGGCATGCCTGCCAGGTCTGTGGTGAGGTGGGACAGTCTGCTGCTCTCGCTAAGCTCGCTGTCCTGCCTCCTGTGAAAAACAGAGACTATTTCCAGGACAAGATTCCAGTTCTGTCAGGCACAACCTAATTCTACAACTCTTTGTGCTAGAAAGCCTTTATTTACTCTGGATAAGAACTGGGGCAAAAATCCTTCTGAGAGGTGAAGGATTGCATATGTTGACCAGGTCAAATATTTTGATAAAACACTCCCAAAATTTATAAAGAAGAGTCCAGGGAGGCCTTAACTGATGTCATCAGGCTGAGCATGGCGGCATTGGTACCTCAATCCAGAGATCTGTCTTCAGTGATACCTGCTGTGCTACAAACCACTGTCCTCTGTGGATGTCTCCATCTGTCACATGGCCCTTTTTTCCATGTTGCAGGTGAGCTCACCTGACAAAAGCAAGCCCAGGATCAAACCTTCTAAAAGCATTGCAGAACTCTGAGTTTCACCATCAGCAAACCCAGTGGTCCAACCATAAATTATTACTAGCAACCTTTTAAGATGTTTGTATAGCCTGTTGTTTGTTTGTTGGGGCTTTTTTATCACCACCAAAATGACATTTAAAAAGCTAACAATGTGCTTGAAGGAAACAAGTGATGCACATTTTCTCCATCGACGAGCAGCAAGTCTCTGTGGTAATCTAAACTGACTACCACCTAGGAAAGTAATTTTTATTAAGTCATCCTGACAAAAAATATTAACCTATAGGCCAGTTTCTGAAGTTGGTCATCATAAATCAAGATCTCCATTTGGTTTCCAACACTACTTGGATACCAGACTACGAGTTTTAGACTCAAAAGTGTTCAGGTTTTGTGCAGGGCACCATGGTTTACGTGTTCATGATGTTTGAATATTATGTTGGATTTTTTCCCAAATTGCTGTCACCTATTGGGACTATGATGATCAAAAGTCATCTCAAAAGCAACCTCGTTAAATTATCTCATTTAACAAGGATAAATCGGGTCTGATACTAGCTACCTTTACACTTTTGTCTTGTCAAACTGTGTTTATTATCATCTCTTCTCATAGTTCTGAAGGTGGCTGCTGCTGCTGTCCCTTCGCTTAGCTGGTAATAGCAGAAGTGTGGGACAGAGGAGAACCATAAAGGATAGGCTGGTAATGTGCTGTTTCCTCTCCTTCCCACTTCATTGGGAGCTAAAGATTCTCTCTGGCTTTTAGTATTATATTTGTTCTGCAAAGTGCACATGAACAATCATGTTCCTAAATGTTGAATGAAATTTATAAGATTTTAACATGTACTTAAATGCCTTGTTCAGATCAAAAAAAATCTCCCTTCCTAATTAGTTATTTCTATTTACACCTTCTGCCCAAACATGTGCATTCACACACAGAAGTGGAGATACTTTTAAGAATTACCAATGTCAGATTGCCCCGATTTCCCAAGAACTTGGAAAAAGAGTCTGGCATGGAGGAGAGTGGAAAGGGACTGAAGGCTGCAAATCTGGAAGAAAGCATATGAACAGTATAGCCTCATTAGCAAAGTGGCCCTTGGAAGAGTAACATAAGAAATATATTCCTACAGGAGGACAATACTGAGGAAAGAAAACATTAGCTTCAGGAGACATAAAAAAGGAAGATTCTTATGGGTCTTCCCATATGTGCTGTACCACAGCATATTTACCTGACCACTCACAAACGTGTTCACTAGCACATCTTGATACCAATGTTACTCTGGTAGGAAATGTTCCGTTTAAGGGAACTATTATCTGAGTTACCCTGATTTCTGCTAGTGCTGACTCAAAAAATTCCATCATAAACTCCTGCATATTTTTTATATTTCTTTTTAATGAATGTCCCATTAAAAAAAAAAAAAAAGGCCAAACATACTCCTAGAATATTTCTTGAAATAAAATAAAGTTCAGGACATCCAGCAGAAGACATCTAGAGAAAGTGATAATAAAAATTCAGTCCTGCTTCTACCTAGAAGCACACAATGAGGTGAGGAAATTAAACCAGGCAAAGTGAAGACAGGCATTAAATAAGGTGAATAGAGATTAAGTTAATTCAATAGAACGCCAAAACAACCTTTCTATAAGGCTCCCTGGTGAAAGCAATGCTAGGTAGTTTGAAAGTACAACCTTCAAGGAATAACAGCAAGAAAAACAAAAAGTATTTTCCTTTTGGAATAATTTTACCCTGAGGGATAAACCATTTTGTGCGCACAGGAAAGTGGAATCTATACTTAATTTTATCAGCCAGAGGAAACTTAGAATTTACCTGTCAAATATTTATCTGGTTAAAAAAATAAAAATTACTGAAAAGATTCAAAGTACAATTCAGATTACTAAGTTATTTTAACTTTTAATTATAGGGCAAGATTTTGAAGCTGTTTCAGTAATTGTCTCCAGGGAGGATTGGTTATCCACCTTCCTGAAGTGCAATATATTTCAGAGGTCAAAGCACAAAAAGTATCTGACCATGATGATAAGATTCATCTGATGGAAATATGTAGCCAGCAGCAATATGTAGCCTTCAACCTGCTGGCTGTAGCACATTGAACAGGATCAGCTGGCCAAACATGCTGTTGGCAAAAATTGAGATGTATTTTTATGAAGCCTGTCATGTGACTCTAGACATAAGCTGTAGATGTGAAGCTGTAAGCCTTTTCATGTCCCTGCAAAGATATTCTCTCTACAGGTGAACAAGCCCCAGTCCCTTGTGCACCATCCCTGCCCACCCAGTGTCCCTGCCCTGGGCTTGCTCCAGCTTATCAATGCCTTTGCTGTGCTGGGGAGCCCCAAACTGGTCGTGGGGCTCTGGATGTGGTCTAACGGCTGCTGAGTACAGGGAGGAATCACTTCCCTTGATCTGCTGGCTCTGCTCCTGCCGATGGAGCCGAGGGCACTGCTGGCCTTCACTGCTGCCAAGGCTCACTGCTGCCAAGGCTCACTGCTGGCCTGGGCTCGACTGCTCCCCAGCTATAACATACAAAGATCACACCGGCTGCTCCATCCCGAAGCTGAACACAGAGCTGAAGAGATAACATGCGCAATTTCTTTCCTTCCAGAGTTACTGGATGAGTAGTCCTACCTGGAGGTAGTGACTTGAGCGAATACTAATCTTCTCAATAATGCTTGAGAAACTGGCAGTGTGATATGTGGGTGAATGACTATTATGAAGATGTTGATCTGTTTTGTAAGATAAAATGTTAAGGATTAAATAAAACACAATGACTCGAGAACGTATCACTTGAAACATATTTCAGTGATTTTTTTAGACATTTTTTTAGTTTGAAGAACCCTAAATATTGGTTTTTTCCTAGGAGTGCAGAAAAATTTGACTAGCAAATTTAAATCCACTGATTGTGTGTTTAATTTTCTTAATTATCAAGCACAGAGCTCAAGGGTGCAAGGAGTACTGCTTGAAAACCGGTCGTAGATAGCTCAGCAAGCAAATACTCACCCCAGGCCAGTAAGTCAGGAAGTAGCTGGAAGTAAAGGCAGAGGTGGCAGATTATGTGGGCTCATGTATTTTTTTGTGTTTTTCTTGACCATTGAATTCAAAACTGAGCTGTTTAACTTAGATCTCTAGTCTTATTTATAATACTTGACAGCACTCTGCAGAGAATAAAATATGCTTCAGTGCTGGATCCAAATGCCAAATGAATATAGAGATGAAAATGAGATGTGCAGATGCATCTGTGTTCATAATCCATTCACATTGTTAATGCAGAAAGAAGGCTGCAGCTCTCTATTGCCCCCTTGCCTGTCTGAAATCTGTTCCCAGACAGCTTTTCTTGCAATGGAAGATAAGCACCTCCTGAAAGATAAAACCTGAAGAAAATGGTTCCCCAAAAGAGGAGAGAAAACCCCCAACCCTGCTCTCAGAAAAATGATGAAATTGGATGCCACATTGACATCTCAAAACTATGAAAAAAATATTTCAATAAGATCAATGAAAATATTATACCTGTGAATAATCCATATTTTATCAGGAAATACAACCTTACATATGACTACATAACACAAATACATTTCCATGTCCAAATGTTGAAAAGCACAGACAGAAAAATGATGCATCAAAACAACGTTTATTAACCATGAAGTACAAAGTACGCTTAAAATGCATTTCTCTCCTGAGGCTGAGTAATCAGATTTTTTTTCCTTTCCTGCTCACTCCCTCCTCCACTCATTTTTCTTCTTCTCCAACATCCATTAGAGAAGAGTCCTGTCACTTCTCACAGTCATACGATTCAAGCTTGAATGCAAGAACCCCAAGTTCTTCTGCCTTGAACTGTCTCTTTGAAGAGAGACATATAGAGGTGGGGCAGATGGTTGTCCAAGCTTCCCTCAAGCAAGAAACATCATAACTTTCTGCCCTCCACAAGAAAAAAATAACAAAAAAATACCAAAAAAATATTTGCAGCACTTTTCACAATTACTGGACCTTATCACTCTAACTCTCCATTTCGAACAAATGTTCCTCCATGTGCCTGTAAAGACCAGGCACACAAAAAGATATAGGCTCACACCTAACATGTTGGTCATTCAAAACTCATGTTGTGTTGCCACCTAACTGTAGCAAATCCTAGTGTTTAGTAGGTAACGGGGTAGGTAGAGCTGGAGATTAAGCTCACTGCTTCTGACTTAGCCACTACAGGCTCCTTTTGTAGCTGAAGGAGACAATCAGACCCTTTAGGGAAGCTTTCATCCTGTCTTAAATCTGATATCTAAAATGGGCCAGAGAAAGATGTTTTAAATATGCCACTGCTTTTCCTGAGCATGCAGTAAGCCACAGGCAGCACTGACAGGTATTTCACAGCTCTTACCAAGCTACAGTTGTGGTGCAGTGACCAGTTGAGCAGGTGGCTCACAGCTGCTTGCTCAAGGCTTTTGAAATTTGTAGGAAAACAGAGTGTACTCCATTAGAATAAGGACAAAATTAGATGGGTAAAAAGCTGGTAGATGGTCAGACTGACTAAATCAAAAGTGAAACATTTTCATCTGTGCTGGTCACCTGGCTATTGTCACTTTACAGCAGAAAAGGAAACCTGGGCCATCCATCTACACTAAAAGAGACGAGATTAATCACACTCTAAACCCACCAATTTATCTCAATGGCTATAAACAATTAAATGAATCCCCTCCCCTTGGGACAGATAGGAAACACTGCCCTAGTAACTATAAAGGGTTTTCACATTGAAAAACATAACATCCCTCTAAGAGCGTTATGGGATACAGATTTCAAAGGAGTTATTCGGTGTGAAATATGTTCACTTGAACATCTGGATAATACTGAACCCAGAACCTGAACTTAGAGAATTCTAAATGTATAAGTTATTAAGAGGCATAAGCTGGCTTATATTTGAACTTCAGGATATGCTCCACAGAAAATCTTCAAAGTCAGGCAGTGAAAATTATGCAAGATTTGGAATGACTTATAAGGAAAGATTATGGGACCCTAATTGCTTAATGGAAGGACTTATACCTAAAGAGGACAATTCAGCATGAAAACTAGTGTAGAGTTGGCATATAGAAAAAAATAAACAGTTACCGGATGCTGGAAAACTGTTGGGAAAGACACAAGTGAATGTGCACAATACAATTGGCATGGACTTCCTACATCATCAGGATTATTCCCCTGCATTCTTGGTCATCTATGCCAAAGGAGCATCTCAGTAAATTCATCTTAAAGCAAGGCAAATTCCCTGCCCATTGAAAGACCATACCAAATCCCCACTTCTCTAATGAAGAAGAAGCTTATCTCAATTTCTATATTAAATTTACTGATGGCTCTCATGTACTCTAAAGCTAAATGATGATACCCCTGATTTGACTGGCTAAAGATGCCACACCTGTGATTTCATGTGCCATTTTTTTTCTAAATTATAGACATATTTAACATTAAAGACCCTTTCATTTTGTCTCCATTTTGATTGCAGAGCTGTTTGCATTTCCACAAATATTTTTCTCATCAGTCCTCCAAATGCTCAATAGCTGGAAAGTAAGCTACAGTGTATTGTAAACCCATAGCTACATTTTCACCCCTATTCATCAATACTGTGCTGCTGCCCCATATAATCTCTTTTCCTTTCTTTTGTGATTTTTCCAATGTCCTTGAAATATCTAACTCGGTTTTATTTGCCATGCTTCATTTTCCCTGCATGTTTCCTGGCCGCTCAGAAAAACCTTTCCTTGTTTTATTGTCTTACATAGAGCAATGCCTAGCAATACAATCCAGACCATTTTAGACAACCAAAATGCCTTCTAAAAGGCTAAATATTCTTACAGAGATGGCCTTTTAACACAATAATGGTTTCTAACAGCTTTCAAGAAGGCTTTCCTTTCACTGAAATTTTGAGCAAAAAATTATATGAAATCTTAAAAATTATCTCAGTATTAATTGCTGTTTGCTCACCCGCAAACCTGGTTAAAAGAGAGAAATTTGAACCAAATATGCTAGGTTTTGATAGATAAAGTGAAATATATATGAAAATAAAACAAGCTTAAGGCAATCACAGTTTGAATTTAAGGAAAGGTCTGTTGTGGGAAAGGACTAATGTCCAACATTGTCCTGCCTGGTGAAGCAGTCAGAGCATTATGTTGCAAGGGATGCAACTCATCTTTTTGTCAGGACAGATCAAAAACTTGATAATTTCCTCATGACTTTTATTTCAGGAGGAGTAAGAAATTTTCTATGAGGAAATATTGGAATAATTAGTTCAGTTTTCTAAGTTTCTTTCAATAATGCAGGAATAGTTTCTGTCCAATCAAGTAATAAAGTTTTATCTTTATTTGCTCATTTTGTTTAATTTCATTTAAATTTTAACAGTGTAAATTTTAATATAAGCACTATATCACAGAACACATATACATATATAGGATATTTGTTGCAACCTTCCACATCACTGAATCTAGTTTTATCTGACTGAAATTGTACATACATATTTCTATATGAATTATTTTAAAATTTTCTTTTCTCATACATTTTTATTTTTATCTTTGTTCCATTTGAGAATGAAAACGAGTTCAGAAATGTCAGAATTTCCCCTCTGAGACAAAGACTGGTTTTCAACCACCTATTCACTTGCTAGCAGTCTATCATCTACTAGCAGTCTCTCAAGGCAAGAAGAAATATCAGAAGCACCACTTAAATACATAGATGGGTATTTAACCAAGAAATTGATAGATTCAGGTTGTAATCAACACAGTGCTTCCGTTAAAGCCTTTCATACTTAATAGTATTTGTACAATTAATTAATACTGCTGTAAAAGAAAAAAACCACATTGGAATATAAATTAAACACTTAGGATTCCATTTTGCTCCAAGATACTTAACTCATTCCTGTTACCTTCAACAGGAATTGCTTCTATTAAGAAGCACCATAAACAAGTAAACCTAAAAACAGATTGGAAATGGATACTTGTGTTAATTTTGCTAATGGTTTGCAAGCAGCCTATGCATTATTTGACACGATAAATGCTATATTGCTCTATGTGTGTAGATAACTCAGAGCCATCAATGTTGCTTGATAATTCTGTCAGAATTAGTGGTGGGGAAGCCTCAGCAAAATACTGAGTTTCCGTTCAAGTGCTTATTCAAAGTACTTTTCATCCTCTCTTAAACTATCTCTGTGTGTGTAAAGATGTTAGGCTTGTAATCACAGAGGTCCTCCTTTCTGAGAAATAGGAAAGCAGATCAGAAATATCCTAAAGACTTCATCCTTTTCATTCCTATATGTTTTGACCTCACTAAATTCTTATTTCTCTTGGCTTAGGGTAGAGAAGGGTACAATAGAAACAAAATTGAATGGGAATGTGTTATTGCCCAACAAAAAGGTTCATGCTCATCTGGATTAATATATTACCATTGGTAACCCACTTTAAATATGAGCCATGAGAAAAAAAAAGATTTGGAAGAAGAAAATTGCAAGGGCTTAGTGCCAGAAGAGAGTAAAAATTTGGGTTTCGTTTTTGTCTAAAAATCAAATACAAGCACCTAATTAATGGCTCAGAATAGATTTTTAAAGTTAGAACCTATGTGAATGTCTTCATCTAAACAGACCATGGGACTGAGTGGTCTTTGGGGCTCAATTCCATGCGTAAGCACCTGGACCACATGAAGTGTCCTGGGGCCTCTGAGGCACACACACAGGGCTAGCAGATATGATCAGGCACCTGTAGGTGGTCCAGGCCCTTCGGAGAAGTAGCTGGAGGCCGGGCACTACACCTAAGGGTGTCTTGGATGGCACTGGGGAGCTGTTTAGGTAACTCAGTCAAGTCCTGGCTCTGGTACAGGACAACCTGTATTGATGACAGCTCTTCCGATAGCTCTTCCTTACTTTCTATCTGTATGGGTTTGTCTCCTGGCCGGTATAAGGATCTAGTGCTCTTCCCACAAAATCATCTAGAGCCACATCATTCTGAGAGCCACCCAAGTGCTCTTCAGGTGAACAAACATATTTTAGCTGCTGTCATCCTTTGGTTCATGTGTCTGCCCCTGAACACCAGCATAAGCATACTCCATTTCCTCTGTGTTATACACTTATTACCTAGGCAAATCTCAATTAGCCCTACCAACAGGTTGTAAGTCAGATCTAATTTTCCTAATTAAACTAGTGGGTTGATACCTACTATCATTCTTCCTGTATGTATATGCTGCAATTGCAATACCTGTGTCATTCTTTAACGGCTTCAATAAATTAGAAAAGCCTGGAAGTTCTTTGAATGATGTATGTTTCAATAAGACAACATGAAATTAGGGAGTCATGATTAGATCATTTTCCCAGGTTCCTTGTTTTAACTTCTTAATTAAGAAGTGTTGCCTATAGGTTCAATAATGACCTGATATCATGACCACAATTAATACTGTATTAAGAATGTTGGATTTATGAACTACAAAATTGGGCCCATTACCCAGTTAGTAGCTGTGGTGACAAACCATCCTGATTAAGCAATTCTCAGGGTGTTTCAACAGAACATTGAATAAATATATCATTCTTCACATACCAACTTTGACTATTTTAAATGATCAGGCCAACACATGCCCTTCAAAAGAAAAAGATCAGCAAAGCTCTAGTAAAATGTATGCAACATTTTAATAAGATGATAGTAGATCTGTTTTGTCCTACTGTTGCATTTTGACATTGATTTTCTCTAGCACAATTTAAACCAAGTCCTCTGAAGTAACTTTGGTCAATTCTTTCACATGCTCTACATGGATATATCAAAAATGAAAATAATTTGACAGCTGTAAGCATTTGAATTTTTCTGAAAACTCTTCATCCCCTGAAATGCTAGAAAATTACCAAATTAGATGTCCCTTATATTTCCTGATGTAATCTTAGGTCACTGATTACAGACTGAACTGAATTAATAGTTTCTCAGAAACCTTGAAATACAAAAATTCATCAGAGGTACAGAATATGCCAATTGTCAAAATCTCTATAGAATACAGAACTGAAAATTATTTTTCCTTCTCTTCTTCTCCTTCTCAGCAACTATAATCTGAATTGTGCCTCTTCCTGAACAATGCAATGCTGAATTAGTAACCTCAAGAAATGAGGGTAGTTGTAATTAAAGGTTATTAAGTATCTTCATTAAATTAAGCATCTAGTTCAGAACATCTGTGCTTGAAAGATGGTTCCTGTAGAACTCATAAAGCTTGAAAAAAGCATTGATGTGAGATTAGGACATAATGTTATGGGCTCTAAATTTAATATATTCTTTTTCCTTTACATTTTGGAGAAGGTGAAATACACATTGTTTAAATAAAGTTCATCTTTTTGCATATTAGTCATAAACCTTATTTTAATCAAATTAACTTCAAGTCTCATTGTGGTCTGTTTTTAAATGAAAAATTATATATTAAGTATCCTTCAAGACTGGCTCCCACATAGTCCTTTAACCATGTATCAGTTGTATATTAGATAAGCTATGGAAGCATTGTTTCACAATAGCACATTTGTGTGCCAGCAGAGCTTTACCACTGAAAGAGAGAGTACATCACATGAATATCAAATTGAATTGTCTTCCTTCATATGCAAGGTATTGCAGCACACTATACCATCAGTGTACTTGAGTCACAATTTCCCACTTCTAAATCTGGACAATAGCAATCAAATAAATACCATGATGAAAGCACTGGAAGGCCTTCACTAGCTGTATTCCTGATTGTTTTGGACAAAATGAAAACACAGCCCAGTCCAAAGAAGAGCCTCAGAGACATTTCATTTCTGACAACTGAAGACTCGGCAGACAGGTTTTTGAAAAGATGTGGCCTTGACCTTCTCTAAGTCTCCTGTCAAAATAACTGATTGGTTTTCATATAGACTGTCCATCACATTTAACCCAGCAGGATGCAGTAGAGTTCAAGGTAGGGAGCCAGCTGGAACAAATATGCAGCACAGAAAAAGAGAGCATGAAATTGAGGGGTTTAGGGCAGCAATCTAACACTCAGCAATTCCCAGGAACCTCTTATCTCAGCAAGCTGTGAAGAATTTAGTTTCTCATTTGTTTCAGCCTTCCAAAGACACCTTGTTGGCAGAAACATTTTCCAGATGAGTCTGCCAGGTCCACATCAGTACTGGATAGTTTTCAGCTGTGAACAGTACAGCAAAATACAACTGCCTGTGACTGCACAAACCCCCCTTTCACCGAAGGCTTTTAGTGTACAGCAAGATTTTCTGTTAGATCAGTTTGGACTCACTTTGCCCTCTTATCCCAAAAGTAGAAGATCGGCAGTAAAGGAAGCATTTTGCTAACTCAGCTTGTTGTGAATACTTTTTTGGCATACTTTACTGGGTTTTTTTCTGTTCTTACTTGCCAAATTCAAAGTGTTTTGAAACAGTTATACTCTTTCTGTTGTTCTGCAACTTTGTCCACTTAGTTTTTGTTATGCTCTACAAAAGGAAAATGACCGCAGGCATAAATAGACTATCACATAGCTTTCAAATTCTCTATAGCGTTCATCTGGACTGGCCTCATACAAAAAAATAAAGTCGCATTACTAAAAGACAGTTTCAAATCACTAACATAATTCATACAGACCGTACAAAGATATCTGTATTTTCTTGAGAAGCAGAGATCATTTTGAGATGCATGGAAAAAAAGCATCTGTAAGTCTGCAGTTACACTTTTTTCAGTATTCCCTTGTTACCTTCAAATAAAACTATTACAGTCCTTAGCATGTGTTTTATTATACATCTTATAGCACAAGAAGGGAATTACTGTACAGAATAATTTCCACAATTCCCACATATGCTTCTGTATATGTATGCTCATCTCTGTAGGTAAAGACATCTCTTACCTTCATGGAACATATGAGAAACCAAACCTCTCTGGCCATGTCAGACCTAAGGTGAGATTCCTGAAGCTGTGAAAATAACACCCTTTTGCACAATACCTGTACATCCAACCCTTTTGTCTTCAGTTGTTCAAAAGATATTAATAACCATAAAGCATCAAAAAGAGATCAGAAAGCATCCTTCCTTTGGGTTATGGCACAGGCATGTGCAGAAGTGGCTCTTTTGTGTCACTTTCCATTACCGACAGTCCTCTGCTCTTTGTCAAGGGAAATGTAAACAGCATTTCCAAAGGTTTCTAACTTATTGGGTCAGATATGATAGAGAAAATTAAAGACCAAAAGCCTTCAGATTACAGAGTCAGCACACTAGTATCAGAACAGGAGTGGACAGAGAAATTCAGATTCAAAGTGAAGGCCCTTTTGGATAAGGCATTCAAAGGGTCTATCAGCTGTTTTAATATGTATGACATGCACAGATATACAGAAAACCAAACACGTATGTTACATTATACACATAAAACAGAAAGGTTTTTTCCAAATGTCTGTCCATTTTTTTTTCTCCAGTTATTGTGACCCTTTCACTGTAAACCCAAGCAGAATCAGTACTAAAGGTATGAAAGTAGAATAGTCTACGGGGATGTAAATAAGTTGCTTAGAATTCAGTATCACAAAATTATCAATTTCTGAAACTTGTGAAAAGATCCAAGAGTGTCCACAAAGGACAGCATGAGGTTATAAAGGAAATTTGTCTGTCCTTTGTAAATCACATAAAATGCTGTCCTGAAGTGCATCACAGAAGACATCTTTAATATCTGATATGAAAAATTTATGGAATGGGTGGGTGAATGAATGCTGCAGTTCATTGCCAGTCACTCAGACATGATGGTGATAAAGGTCTGTAAGTGTCAAGACAGATACTTAGCACTTAATTGTGGGGATAATTCAAATTTAGGGAAGAGGTGTGGGTCAGTTCTTTTATTCCAAAGTGAATGGCTTACTTCTAATTGAAAGCAACACTAATTAAGATAAAGGGCAGGACATTAACACTCGGTATTAACATTATGAGCCGCACCAGCAATATGCCTTACCTCTGATGTGAGTAGTTATTTATGGTGCCTGTGGTGCAGCAGAGCTCTGCCTCGCATACACATCAGGTATCAGGTTCCAATGTACATGTCTTCAGTGAGAGAATTAAAGAAGAAAATACCATTTGGGGAGAGGTTTATGTGCAGTGGGAACAAACTGACCAGAAAACAACTGGGCAGGTTTATCTGTCATTCATGAAGTCAAACATTCTTTTCCTCATGCCTGACAACTTTCAGGTTTCTCCGGATTTCACATGTTATGTCTAGAGGCAGAGGATGGCACTTAAACCCACCACTCCCTGGTGACTTCCAATTATGCCTCACCCTTGCTCTTGTTTGCATAGAGGACACCTCAGTAGGTGGGCCAGAAAGCCACAGCACCTTTCAGTCAGAGCCCTGGTGTGGGTGAGGTTGTTGAAGCATCTGGGAAGTACTGCAGCAGTCACACACTGGTCACCTGAGACAGCTGTGGTCTTGCTGGCCTATTGTCCTGTTGAAACTTGGGAGTGGAAAAGTCTCCAAGGCTCCACACACCAGCCAAACTATTTTTTGAATTACAAGATTGACAGCTTGAATTAAGACTAATAGTCTTTCTAGTGGTTTCTAGTATAGCTCGGTTGTTTTCATATACTGGACTGGCCCTGGGAGGCCAAGTGAAATCAAAGTTGTACTCCTACAAAACCCAAGCAGTTCATTCCTTTTAAACCCTATTAACAGAGATACTACCTCTCACTTAACCAAGTACAACAGTAAACATAGTTTAACATTTCCACAAATGAAATTTAAATTAAAAGCTATGCTAATCATAAGTATTTTTAAAAGGTTGAATATATTTTCCTAGAAACAGGGACTCCTGTTTTTGTCCCAAATGCTTTTCTTTTCCCCTCTTTCAGTTTGAAAGTTGTATCACTCCTGTCTGCTGGAAAGCTATTATTCATTTCCTTATGCTCCCATGTGCTTCTGTAGCTGTATGTCTTATTCACTGATGGTGAACAAAGTTTAGATCTGTTCTCGGGTAAAGGGGGCTTAGAAGATAATAGAGCAAAGAAGATACTGTGTATAATGATGCGGGTTGCATTAATCATCTCAGCAGAGATGATTTTTCAAATTCCAGGAGCAGCAGAGGTGAGCTCAGGTGACCATTTTTATTGAGAATTATGTTTTTCTTAATCCCATCTCTGACATGACATGAGGTTTCACAACAGTATGGTCAAACCATGTGAATTTACTTCTTCACCACAAGGCAGGAAAACCTGAATCTTTCGTGATTCTCTAAACTGACTTGACTTTTTAAGAGGCATATGAGGACAAATTTGGCATCTTTTTGCTGTTTTCAAGCATAACAGACAAATAAAATCTTAGCTGAACTAACTTGATTTAAAAAATTAGCAAATTAATAGCAACATTTTGTTTAAGTTTTCTAGTAGACATTATGAAAATCCAGCCAAAATGTTTTCCTTTGCTATTAATGTTCCCAGCTATCTGAGCCTGATAGCACTTTTCTGTACAGTGATGTGTGCAACTTGAGATACTGGTTTTAATACTCACATTTACTTAGATCTGGGGTAATGAAAGTGTTCTAGGAACCATTTTTTTAAAAGAAAAAAAAAAAAATCTGTCTGGCTCCCAGAAATTATAGACATTTGTATGCTGTCACATCTGTCTGTGCTTCACTGTACTCTTTGATATAATGGTAAACTTTCATGCCCATATTTTCCAGTGGTATATAGTTCAGTAGATCCCCTGAAGAACCAGTGCCAAAAAAATTAGCTCATAGGTACAAATAGTCAGAGCGGAAATATTCAGTTTTCTAAAAGAGGTTTTCCAGCTTTATCTGAGCCAGTAGATTTTATTTGGGAATCACTGGAGTATTTTTACCACCTGTGTTAGAGAGGGGGTGAAATAGATTCTTATGATTATCCCTTCCAGCCATGAATATCTACCTGCCTATAATAAGATTGCTAACATAGAAGTACTCACAGAAATACTTCTCCACTACTCAGATCTCAAAACATACCGAGGAAAAAAAATTAAAGCAATTGATCAGCCTTTTTGTTCAAGCATTTTTCTACACACTGCACTTTCCTGCTTTATAGCACTGCTCCAACAGAATGGATGGGGTTTCCCTTCCAGTAGGTCATAAAATCTAGTATGTATGAGATGCTTCTGGAAAGAAAACAAACAAAAAATACAGTGCTTTTTAGACTAAAATTTTGACGTTTTCTCCAGCAGAGGAGGGAGTTGAACTTCAACACCCTACATCTTTAGAGGAATGCTTAACTCTCCTAGGGTGTTATGCAAATAATAGGACAGGCTGCAAGAGACAGCAGCACCCAAATAAGCACTGGTGGTTTTCTCTGAAGCAGAGTTCCCTAATGAATTTAGGTGTTTCCTTTACATCTTCGGAGAAGAGCCCAGGAAGGGAGGAAAGTAAGAGCCAACTTTATCACTCACCACTGCAGACATGATCCTCAGGAGAAGGTGAGCTGCTTCACTCCTGACTGACCAAAACCCTTCTTGCACTAAGTTCCACACAGAGGCAGTGGGTCTGCCTAGACTAGATGTAGCACATGTTGAATATCTTTACTGACAGACTTTCTTCCTGGTGAGGAAAAGCAAGGCTTTTCTGAGTTGTCTGTAATGGTTATAAGCTACAGACATAAATGTAAGGCAGACCAGGTCTCCTCTCCATGGTGACCAGTGCTACATGCCTCTCCGAGCACGCTTTCAATTGTCTCTCAATTCCTGAAGCTGCATCTGTCCTCTTGCCAAATTACACTGCTATTACTTTTGGAGCTAATGTGTTGTTTTATAACAGGTGTGAGAAATAAGTAGGTAATGTTTCAAAACACACTGAAAGTAAGGTAAGCTTAGACAATCAAAGCTAGTAAGTTGTGTTGTTATTATTCTACCCTCACAGTCTTTTTCTGAAATCTGTTTCTGATCAGTGACCACACAGATGGAGATACAGCTGTTTTTTCTCCTCAGGTAGAGCCACAGTCATTAATTTCTAGCTAATGGCATAGAAGACCATCTCAGAGGTAGGTGTGATAACATTACACAGTTTGAATAAGTAGCATCAAAGATTAATGAAGACAACTGAAATATTTTGTCTTGCCTAACAAATTGCTGTATAAGAAAGAAAAAATACAAAATAACACTCAAGATTTACCCAAGATCTGGACTAAATGGATACATTTCCATTTGAACAGGTTTTGTATTCAGCCAATTTGATACTCTTTGGTTTTACTAAAATAATACAACATGGCAGTGATTCCTGTGGGACTGTTCTTTTCATATCTTCTGTAAGCCTCCTAACAAACAGATGTTTAAAGGTGTTCAGTGATTATATTGTACCCGTCTGACCTATATTGCTTGTCCTGAATTAGATGACCTTACGGTCTCCATTTCTCACTCACTAAAGTCCACTGCTATGGGCTGAATAAACTCAGAAATATACTTTTTATCTCTTGTGGAATGAATTCTAGTTGGCAGGCAAAATTTAAATTTCAGGATTTCAATATTTTGCCAATCAAGAAAAGAGATAATTTCTCCTGTCAATTGTAGCTGATTGTGTCTCTCAGCTGAAACGAGGAAAGAAGTCATTCTGAACATTGTGATAATATCAATCAGGAAGGAATAATTACAAAGAAATAGAAGTAAATTAGTTTTGCCTCCTGACAGCACTGAAGTGAGAGATGAGTACACAGGAAAGGGTGCACAATAGGTATGAGAAGAGTATTTGAGTGGAACGAGAGTGCACTTGGAATGTAAAAGAGAAATGAGAATTCAGAGGCAAGTTTTGAAAGAAAAATGGGGTTTTTTTCCGATTTAGTTCTGCTTCACTGCTGGACAAACTGAGTGGTTACTGAGAAGAAAGGGGCTTCATATGATTTCAGATGAAATCACATTTACTTTGACTTTTTTTTTTTTTTCCAATGAAGCTTTGTTGGCTTTAGCATTTGCCTTCTGTTTCTCAGTAAGGCTGGTGTGAAGGTTAAAAACCTGTGTCCTATTTCAAAGATTTCTGGGCAACTTAAGAATTTTAAAGTCAGATGAAATGCTACTGTACTGCCAGTTAATAATAAATAACTTCCAGAGCTCTACCTATGACATGACTACCTATTCAAATCATCTATCTAATATTAGCAGGTCATTGATGTGTTGATAGTAAGGACACAAGAGGAATAATCTTAGGCCCCCTGAAGTCAATACGTATTTTAACACTGACATCAATGGAATAATTTCTGCAGACTAAGACAAGATTGTGGATACTGTCTGACTTCTTAAAATCATAGCTAGCACTAACACACTAGAATTCCTTCACCAAAAATATTTTGGGCTATACTGCAAAATGTCCTATTTTATTTTATGAATTTCAGGAGTAATTGCAAGTACATTTTGTTCACTATCAAGCTCCATTACACTAAGAAAGCAAACACCTCCCTCATATAAGATGCATGTCATAACTTCTATAACAAATTGCCTATATTGATTTTTCTATAGAGACTAGAAAAGGTAGGACTTGAAATCCCCAGACATATGGAAATGGAAGGCAAGTAGCTATCTCTCAGGAAATCTGTTAACAGAAAATCAGCATGAAGAGATGAAATTAATTAGGACAAGAGCTCTACTTCATGCAAGTAACTGCTTTGATTTACACCATCTAAAGCATATAACTTCAAAACTCAGTCAATAGTGTTTGAGTTGATGACTTCTCATGGAAAATGTTATATGCTGCTTTGAATGTCTATGCATCTATTTTAAAAGTACCATATTATGCAAAAAAATAATATAAAAGATAGATAAATTAGACCATCAGTGTTAGAAAGAAATTCAGAAAAGTATAGAAGGTAAAAGCTGTATGCCAAGGATCAGATAAATTTTCTGCATACTAAAAATCATTCTCAAAATCAGGCTCTACCTTTACTGAAACAGTTAATAAGTTTTTTGGAAGACTACAGCTGTTAAATATGTCAAAACAATAACTCTGTTGCAATAATTTTAGAGAATTTAAAAAATAATTACTAATAAAATTTGTCCTATGGAATTAAGGAAGAGGAGATTCTTGAGTTAATGCATTTTGAAGTTTGTGACTTCAGGACTTTAAAGATGAATTTACAAAGCATTTAAAAATAAGAATTATAAAAACATTGAATAGATCAGACAACCACATTCCCATCAATGTTCACTGAAATAAGGTTCCATTAACTTCAGAAAAACAGCTCCTAGATCAATTAGGTGTTTTTTGAAAACACTACATTTTGTCTTATCAGCAGTTCAAAGCTTGACAGAATAAAATATTGCCATGTGCCTCTTTCCTTATCTTGTAAGAATCTACTTCCAGAAGCTATGACCCTCAATCCCATAATGGCATCTATTCTCATGGCCCCAAGCCACATTTACAGCCTAAACTGAAAGCTGTAGGCCCAGGATAATAACATTTTTTCTTCCCTGTAGTTTCATTTTCTTTCAAAAAAAGGAAAAAATTCTGAAGTCTAATCATTGCTTAATACAGATAAAAGTTACTATAAATTTGAAATTTATTAGTACTTAAAAATTATCTTAATAAAAATATTATTTACAAAATTGTTTATGTTAGAACCAGTGTAGATTTTTTAGTGTATTCATAAGAGACAAAAAAATCTGCTTAATTATATTCCTTCTCGTAGTTAGAAAAAGATTAAAGAAATAATGAAGCAATGTCACTAGCAAATGAGTTTGGCACAACCAGTAATTTAAATATGTATCCGCATATAACTAAAAGACGTGAGACACATTAGACAAGCAAAAAGCAACAATCAGATGACTTGGGGAGTGGTAAGTATTCTAATTTCACAGATATCTGTAATTTGTTGCAGTACTGTTTAACAGTTGAATCAATTTTTTTTCTTAAAAATATGGATGCAGCATACTACTCTTTTAAACATTCAAAAAATTGTCAAATGGGTGTAAAAATCCATTCATACAAGATGCAGAATTAAATATCAAAGTACTCACCCATAACCTTCTATATCCATCCTATCATCATAGCCCATCCACTCTTCACTTTGCCTAGCTCATTTTACCTTGACAACTCCATTTCTTTCCTATGTGGTTAATAGAATTTTAACTTGAGATAATTGAGTTCTGTAATTAACATTCCAGACCTCTGTGCTAACAAGAACTTGAAATACAGGAGAAAACCGTTTTTTTTCTCCCTGGTAATCACTTCTGCTGGCAAATGATAGTCCCAAAGTGAAGAAGGAGGCGGAAAAAAAATAAGGAAAGGGTGAGAGGAAGAGTAGAAGTATTGGAAATCTTACCTCTTACTCTGCATAAACTTATTTTGTCCTTATTAAAAGCTGTGATGTTTTTCAGATTAGTCCTACTTATTTTGCTTTATCTTTGAATCTCTGCAGAGACAAAGTTCATTTAGGTTTGACAATTGGAGGGTTTTCCTAGCTCTAGAAAAGCATATTATTGATCTTGTGTTATAATTTTTTTCATAGAGGTAGGAAAGCATTTTAAACAGACAAGGTAAGTGAGTAAAAATTCTCACTTTAGCATTAACTGCAAAAATATTGAGGCAGAGATAATAACAATAACATTAGCTTTAAAAAGGAATCTTTAAAGACCCAAGGCCTGAAGTTTTCAGGAGAGGTTTAAGTTAGATATTAGAGAAAGGTTCTTCACCCAGAGGGTGGCTGGGCACTGGAACAGACTCCCCAGGGAAGTGGTCACAGCACCAAACCTGACAGAGTTCAAGCAGCATTTGGACAATGCTCTCAGGCATGTGGAGTGATTCTTGAGGATGGTCCTGTGCAGGGCCAGGAGTTGGACTCAGTCCTTGAGGGTCCTTCCCAACTCAGCTTATTCTGTGATTCTGTGAATAGAAAGAGTACATTTTAAAATTTTATTATAGAGGTAAAAAAAATTAGGTATTTTGGGAAGCCATGTTTTCTGTCAATTTAAAATTAATCCCCACAAAATTCATTATTCATTTTTGCTAGCCACAGTACTAAACTGTTGCAATAATGTACTAGTTTCCTAAAAATGTATATGCAAACACTTGAATTGCCTTATTGTTAAGTCTTGGGCTTAGATATCATTTAGCCCACAGAATGGCAATATGCAACTCCTCCACGCTGGGTGCAAGAGTCAGACGCAATCATGTACTCGTTTGTGCAGACACTCTCCGATTTTGCAGCTCAGTGGCTCATGCAAGAAGAAGGGCTGCCTGTAGCTCAGTTATTCAACCATGAGCATCTCAGCAGAGATGAGAGGTCCCTCTCACACCTGCACTGAGGGCTTGTTGCTAGAGTGCACACAAGCACTTGCTGAGTTTAAGCCAGAAAAGAAAATGGAAGAAAATCCTCAGCCTGCAGAGGCTGTGGCTCTCAATCCCATTCTTCAATCAGACATCAGCTCCTCCAATTCTTGATAATATTTGGTTTCATGACCACTAAATTAGATTATTCCATTTAAATAGGCTTTGTTCAGACACTGTAACAGCATTGCTGCTTTTGGAAGAAGATTGATCTCCTGCACCACAGCCTCTGGATCCCACAGCTTCTGTGGAAATATGGGTTACTGTTTAGCAGCCAGGTGGTATCTCTTGGTCCCACTGCCTCTTCCTTTTGATCCTTTGTATGATGATAGAAACAATAAAACAAACCTTCTCAGAAAATCCCTACAAGGCTTCCAAATTAGAGAAAGTAAAAGATAATGATTAGCAAAATTTTATTGCCAGAATCATAATTAGCCAGAGATTAATTTTGTGTGTAGGACTAAAGAAGCAAATCCCTACAGTTAGCTACTGCCCCATGTTACCAGGTGTGGATACACACAGGTGGCAGATCGACCCTCCATGCACTTCAGCACTGCCTGCTGCAAATGGAAGTTGCACTCAGCAGTCTAAAGAGGGAGTGTCTATGAATCACAAATTTTACCCTTTCCTTCCAGAGTGAAGAGGTTTTGCTGCCTTCCTTATCTGCAGGTACTGACTAATATGGCCCAACACAGAAAGCAAGTCTCCTACCCTTTCAAAACTTTTAAACAAGGACCTGCTACAATGGTTCTCCATGGCTTGTAATTATTGGAAATGTTCGTCTCTATAAGCACCAGAATGTTTGACAATGGAAAAAGTTTATTTTCTTCTCTCTTTGCCACTAACATTCCTTTCCAAACGTAAATATACACCTGAATCTCAGTCATTAAAGAACAGATGTGCCAAACAAAGAAATATCACTCCAGTTGCTTTATAAAAATGCCGTTTGCCCATGCGTTATTTTGGCTCTGTGGATAGCCTTCTCACTTTGGGAGTGAAAGACTGTGAGTTCAGTCCCAGAGCGCTGTGTGATTACAATGCAGAGTGCTGGCCAATATTTACACCCCTAAATGAACACACATCACAGGCTAACCAGCAATAATACAAATCCAAACACCTGTGGAAGACATCATTGAAGAGATAACAACCCGGACACTACCTTGAATAAAATTCCTACAGCACGAATGAGCAATTCACTGTTGTATAAACACCTCTGAGATTCAAAGAAAGGAAATTACTGGTTCACAAATTACCATGAGTCTGTTAAAGTTAGAGAGCTAATATTGTGCTCTTCCACATCAGTTACAAGTAAAGTTAGCAATGTGGTTCATTAAAAAACAACAAAAATAAGGTCAACAAAATTTTGACCAGTAACTTCTGCTTTGCATCCAAAGAAATTCTGATTGGGGGTATTTTGGGCTGATTAACCAGACATGTTACTGGGCAGACACAGAAGGAGGGAGTAATTGTTCTCCCTCACCTTGACCCAGTGAATAGAAGAATGCTCAAGTCCTGTAGCATGCTCTTGGATATGCCCACAGACACACATCTGTAAATCCAGGTTCCAAGAGGAACTCTGAAGCTCTTCCTGACCCACAGACTTTCTTAACTGTAAGGTATCCTAGCAAGATTTCTAAACAGCCTCTTAGGGCTCATCTTTACAACATGCTATAGCCATGTGCCCCCCTGTGTGTGGCTTTCTATAGAAGCAAAGATGTCTCTGCATGTTGATTCCAGTCATATAAAACAATTGTATACAACCTGCAGTGTTGCATTCCCTGCAGACGTTTTTTTAAATTGCATCTGAAGAATTTGGAGTCTGCACTTACTTTTGTGAATATATAAAGATAAGTACATATATGTACATTTTGAAATGAATATAATTTTTGTTACTGTTTTTATGCAACTTTACTTACAAAAATAACTTTTCCAAGCTTTCAGTTTTGTATTAGGGGACATGACTCCTTCTGAGCTTCCTTTAATTCTGGATAGAGTAATCCATCTTTTGGATCCTGTAGAGCAGTGCATGGTCTAGTTTGCTTCTACTGGACAAAATAAGGACTCTCACCAAATCCACCATAGCATTCTGAGGGCACAGAGGTGTTGACCAGCATCCTCAGAGGACATCTCTGTGATCATGGGAATGTACGGCAAGACAGGAGGCAATGTACAGAGCCAATCAGTCACTAGTGCAATGTGGTCTTCCAGAATGGGACAGGAGAGGGAAATGCACAGTAGGAAGGCAAAAAAAGCCAACTCATTTTTCTCTTGTTTTCTGTGTGTGTTTTTCTGGAGTAGTTATGTTGGAGTGGTTATGTTGGTTGGTTGATGGTGCTTTTGGTTTTGTTTTTAGATGCAAAAAAATAGTCAGTTTCCTGAAAAATGTGCTGTCTGAGCTAATTTCTACTGCATTTTCTGCAGCTAATTGATCTATATCTGCTGGATCGCTGATGAATGTTGCCTTGGAGGATGCATGTCCTCTCCCTCTTCTCTTCCCTGTTCTCACTCCCAGGGATCTGATATATATATGTATAACTCTGATAAGAGATTTTCTTCACTCTGCTAAGACTACCAATATCTTTCTGATAACAGCTAGGGTTTCAGTGATAAAGGTTTGTATCTTTAAGTAAATAGCAGCTGATTAGCTTTGGTATGTGCCACAGCTGCCAGAGTCACTTGGAGAACCACGGCCCCAAAGAGAGAGAGCTGTCCCTTGAGTAAACAGGGGTCCAGACTGCCTCCCTCATGACCTGTCACCTCTGTACCATTCAGGACACTTTAAAGGTGCAGCACTGTTTTGTCCACTCATTCATAGGACATTTGGGGAGGGACTGTGCCTAGCAAAGCCCTGACCTTCCCTGTGGGCCCAATACTCAAAATTTCTGGAAACAGCAAAAATGACATCTCCCTTGATGGTGTTAGCAAGAGGCTGGAAGGAAGATCATGGTGAATAAAAGAAGAAAAGGAGGATGTAGGATGACAAAGGTTGTTGAGAAGCAAAGGGAGGTGCAGCCAGGGGTTACTGGGCTGAGATTAATGGATGCAAGGGCCACCCCCTCTCCTCTGTTTGTGCATGCTACCGGAGAGGAGAAATATTACACACCAACAACTTCATCAACAGGTCATGTTATAATTACACATCAGAGCAATGGTGACATCATCAGCCAGCCAATGCCAGCTGCTAATTATGGAGTCACTGGAGTTCTGCTGCAGGTATTTACAGCCTGCTCCTTCACAGGCACTGCACCCATGAATTATTCATGGTACAGCCACCTCCGTTTGATTAGCCAAACAGCTCTCACAAAATACAAACCCAAGCTTAAAAGTGGATTTTGCCAGACCTCATTTAAGTTGTCATATAAATCTACCTTTTCAATTTATGAATAAGCAAGCCATCAGTTTATCTTTTCTTTTCATGATGTACAAACCAAAGAAATTGACATAGGAAAGCTTTTCTTTCCTGATACTTCTCTGCCTTTGCAAGCGAATCTCTGAAAAAAGTAAAAAACTGTTGAAATGAATGCATCTTTTGCACTTCTCAAATACTATCTGCCTGCTGAATAAAGATTTTCTGATTTATTGCAGAAATGTATTGACACAAGGTGAGAGAAAAGAAAATAATGGGAGACATTTGTATGCCTTGGTAAAGTCAATTTAATTAGTATGTGAACCACACAGATAAGTATCATCACTTCCTAATGTACTGAGTCTGGACACCAATCACACCAAACAAGACAAGATATTCAAGCAAAGCCATTTGTCACAGAGTGAATTTTAAAAGAAGCCTACAAAAACCAAACCAAAGCCAAATACAGCAAACTCAGCCTACTCTATTATTGTTCATTACAGCCATTGCTGAGGCAAATGAAACGATTCTATTTAATTGGCCTTTTATAAAAATTGTACTGATTCTTAAAACCACACTGAACAAATAGTGTAATTTACATTACTGTCCTGAATACAAAACCAGTAAAACTTTACAAATTTCAAGCCATAAATCAGTTTGCTTCTTTTTACTTATTCTAGTCATGTATACAAAGGAGAGGTAAAATTTGCACTAGCATAGAGATTGACTTCATAATTTCTTTAAATCAGACTGCTTTCCACAAACTTGTCTACTTTTCGTCTGTGAGATCCTCAGGAAAGAGACAATCCTTTGTTAGACACCCTGACTCAGGATTTTATTGAAAGTGAAAAATTCTCTCTCAAGAGAAGGTTGTACATCAAGATTTTGGTTTTTTTTGTAAGAAAAGAGGTGAAAAATAAAAAAACTATTGTTTAAAAATATGCTATTATTTACTGAGTTGCACCTAAGCATTTAATTATGATATTGTTCAAAGAGAAAACTTTTCATTACCAACACTTTCTACACCATATTTGGCCAGGTTGAAATCTCCTTCCTTATCCAACCTACTACCACTGTGTCCTATAGAGAGTGGTGCTTTAGCTAAACAGTGCTCCCAGTCCATTAGCCAACCAACTAACTTCTCCTATACTGCACTCTGCTTACTTCCTACAGCATCATGCTGTTCACTGAAGAAGATATAAGTATTTTTATTGATCTAAAACCTAGTATTAATCTCAGACCAGGAAATGTGAAAGACTTGTTTGACTTCTATGTTGTTCCAGTGCAAGTATTATTCCAAGATCAATTGTTTCTCAGAAAGGGAACAAAAATTCAAGCTCAGTGTTCTTTGGGGAAAATGTTTCATAAGAAATTTTCAGTTACCCTACAATAACAATAACAATAACAATGACAGGAAAATGAATAAATACCATAAATCTTAAATAATGCTATAAAATTATGAAAAAAAAATTATTTCACATAAATAAGCAATACTAAATGGGGGGAAAAAACTTTAGTATTCTAAACTTTGGAAAGCATACTTCGGGCTGGTCACAAAATAGTTCCGAAAGGAATAGGTCAATGAACAAAGCATTTGCAAGAGAATGAGTAGAAACAAGTGAGAAGTCTCACAGGACTCTTCATCCTCCCTAAGAGTCTGGCTTGTAACTTTAGCAAGGGAAGTCCCACAGATTTACAGGAATTGGAGGGAAGTTGAAGATCTTCAAAATAGTTCAAAGATAAAGGATACTCCATGTTCCTAATCAAACACCTTGGTTCTTCCTTCAAAACATACTTGAAATTCCTTCTTCTCTAAGATCATCTAGACCAAGTGTTCAGTTGTGATGTGTGGGAAAGTTTAGACATAGAAGAGCTAATTGGCCTTTACACTTCATACCATCTGGCCTTCCACTCTTAGGAATGCACTTTACTCTTGATACTGGCAATTGTTAAGGCCTATTTCTGTCCTATCTCTAAATGAATGAATGAAAATCCTTGTGAAATGAAGCAATGCACTACTAAATCAGGTTTGATCTTTTAGTCCTTTAGAAAATGTTAAAAGCTGGCTACATTTCTAAATTTTTGGCAGTTGTTCAATAATACATTTCTCCTTCACTTTCTTGGTTTGTTTAGTTGTTGTTTTTTGTTTGTTTGTTTGTTTTTTGTTTTTGTTTTTTAGGTTTTTTTATGTGTGTGTATGCTTTCCTAAGAAAATGTCTGGAGTAATTATTCATTTATTGGAACAAAGAGATGACCTAGAGTAAGACGAGATATTTTAATTGCCTCGGAGAAAAATGAGTGTTACTGTTCAATTGCCATTGTAAATATTCATTCACTTGTAAATACATTTTTGTACAATTATTGTTAGCTAAAGGCAATAACTTTGTTTTCTGGGTATTGAACAAAGGCATCTGCCTCAAGACAGCATCTAATCGAAGTCCTAGGTCAAAGAGTTCTCTTTTTAAAATACCCTCCAGCATCATCCTTTCTTTACCCCAGAACCTCTCATTAAGAGCAATCCAAAGATTGCCTAAGAGAATTGCATTACGTACACTGATTACTGAAGAGACCTCACATCTAGAGTTTATAAATGCATTAGTGATGCTTCTTTATAGAGAGAGAAAAGGCTAAAAATAAACAAATAAGAAGAAGCTGGTTAGAGAAAAGGAGCAGCCTAGGACTTCATATCAGGCTGTGAAATCTCCTGACCTTCAGTGTGAAGCCACAAAATAAAAATCATTTATCAAAAACTTTCTCAATTCTGTGCTGTGTAAATCTCTGGAATTTTTTCAGGAGTCTTTGTCTTTCAAAACTGTCCTTCTGTTGGTGAGCTATGGCTATTCTCTGGGAGCAATTTCAGACAGCGTATCATCCCTGCCCCATGCCCTGCCAGCACACATCACTTACTCTGGTGGGATGGGTCCATGCTGCACAGCCCAGTGCCACCATGCAGGCACTTGAGGACAGCCATCTCTCAAGCTGCCTCCAGATTTCATTGATTTTCTGGTCATTTTAGAACATATCCAGTTCTTACACCTCACATTGGGGTACAACTTTGCCTTTAAGATGGATGCAGTGCACAGGGGCATGGAGGTAACTACTGGGTGACATGAACACAAAACATGTGCATGAGAAGGAAGGAAAAGCAGAGAAAAAACATGAACTGACTGCAGCCCATTTCTCCTGTGCCACTTAGGAGTGAAGTTGAGCCTGGGAAGTAGGGAGGAGTGTGGTGGTTTTTAGATTTTTTTCTTGCTATCCTACTGTGATTACCTGTCAATACATTAAATTGATTTTCACCAAATTGAGTCTGTTTTTCCTGTGATACTATCTGATGAGAAATGTCCCTGTCCTTATTGCGACCCACTGGCTTTTCATTTTATTCTTCTCCCCCAATCCTGTTGAGAAAGCAGAGGGATAGAGCAGCTTGGTGTGCACCTGGCAGGCAGCATACAGACATTGCATTCCTGTGGATTGCTTTACATAGGAGCAAACATAATTTTATTCTTTTTTTGGTGCTGTGATAGCTTGAGTGCTCTGTATGGGCAAAGCAGCTACAATGACCTGCTTACAATTGCTGTGACGTTCTTTGCCATCTATCCCATCTATCCTGGTACCTAAACTTCACTTTTCAAATAAAATATAAGAAAAGATGGATAAAAACGTAACAGAAGTACCGTTATATTTGTTTTAATGGAATATTTTTCTCTTATCCCTTCTTTCATTATTATTTTACCAGTGTTATTTTCAGATTCTCATATACTTCAGGTTGTTTTCTTCCTATTGCTTTGCAGACCTGCACCTGAAATATTTAATGAAAACAGAGAGTACAAACACAGAGCAGAAACTGCATGTTCCTCCAGTGCTACATGACCTCTAGAACTGCTTTTCTTCTTTTCAATAATGGCCAAGAGAATAATTAGGATAGCAGAAGAGCATTCACACCATTAATAGGACATTCCACTAGTTTTAATCACAGGAGTAAACAGAAGACAGAGCCAGGTTGAGGAAGACTCTACTGGAAATAGTTTTCACAAGAGCCAAGATACCTCTCCTCAGAAGGAGATTACAATTTGCTGATAAGAACACACATATAGAGGACAATGATCTGATATGTATCTGAGCTGGATAGGATTGCAAATATATTCCTCTACTATCTATAGTCTGTGTTGTATACGACTTAATGAGCTTCATCTCAAAGCCCTTGAGAGAAAAGATGTGTCTGTTTATGGCTCAAAACAACAGTTCTGCAGGTCTCATCAGAATTCAACCCCAATTTTTCTTAATATGCCATGGCCCAAATACAGACCGGGTAAGTGAGAAGGACCTGAGGTCGATGAAAAAACATTGAAGGGCAGGGCTTTTAATGTTTTGATTGAACTCTGCCTCTTTAGTCTTGGATTCTGTTTCACATTCCTTATAAAAACAGAAACAGCAACAGTGATTGCAGTGGAAATAATACGTGTAGATCACTGAGTAGCCTAGGCCTGAATACAGAATAATGTTCTTCAGAACAAGGGACATTGGAAACACAGAGGAAGAAATGTTTCTGAAAGGTTAACTGCTGCTTGGTTTTCCTATTTGTTATTTGCAGAATGACAGAAGATAAAGCTTTTTTTTTAACAAAGAGAAAAATACAATGCAAGAAAAAATAAATAATGCTCAAAATAGGTCTGTATTGCAAAGATTTCTGGATGATTCTATCTTGTCCTTTGATCTGAGAAATAGAATTTACACAGTTTCTCAGGAACACTTTACCACAAAGAAGACGGCTTTGTTATCCCAGAAGTTTTTGACTCATTTTTCCTGTATTTGGAACTTTTATATAAAACAACTGCGATAGCTGACAGAAGTCACTCAAAATTCAGTTAGTATCTGTATTCCCAAGATTTGGCCAAGAAGCATACAACTACTTCTACTCAGAGATTCCCACTTTCCTTAATATTTCCAACCATGCAGTCACTGAATAAACACACTTGTTTTTGACATGGCAACCATGGTTTATTACACCTAACTGCAAATCTAAAGAGGACAAAATCTACATCTAAGTTGACTTTGACTCCCTTTATGATTGAGGGAGGAAAACAGGTATGTATAGCATCCATACTGTTGATCAATTTTACTATTGCTCTAGGACAAGTCACAATTTAGAAATGTCAATTTCTCTCTACTCACTACAAAAGGAGCACAAGGTGTACATGTGCCCTTTGCAGCACAATAACCATTTTATTGGTATATTATCTGTTCATGATTTTTTTCTTGCACTTCTCTTTCAAAGGCTACAGAACACTTGTCTATTTTATTATTTATCACTCTTCCAAGAGTTTTGTCATTTACCTGCAGAAACTAAGATTTTAAATTAATTTCTTTCAAGATACAGATGAAAGAAAAATATTAAAGAGCACAGGACAAGAGCTGATTTCCACAGAGCTCCACTAGAAACCCACCAGTGTGATGACGAATTTTCATTACCAATGGCATTTAGCATTTGTCGGCATGACAGTAATACAAGTATGTTATGTTGATTGTATGATTTTTTTTTTAGTGTAAATGTGAGGCAGCATAAAGTCAAAACCAATCAAGGATTATATTACATTGACACTAACACTTTTATCAATAGATATCAAATTGTTTTGACAAAATCTATTTTCAGTAAACTGTTTTAATAGAAATTGATCATGTTGTGGTCCTATCATAGTTTAAGGATTTGAATCCTCTATCATTCATTTTATGTTTTTTTCCCAGGGAAGTGATCATGGGAATAGACTTAAAACATCTTGGGTTATTGTCGCTGGCAGGACAGAATAAACGACAAGCCACAATGGATCTGGACACTGGAGGGCAATTAAGAACCTCTGAGATTAGAGTCCTTGACCTACTTCATTATGCTACACTTACACTGCACTCACTTGTTCCCACAGCACTTTCCTAGGTATTGGCTTCCTTTCCCATCAGGAGGATAGCTGCTGGTCCATGAATGTCAGGCAGGAAATCAAGCCAGTTCCCAACATGCTGCTGCTCACACTTACCTCCACTAGGAATTATTGGCCAAGGTTCCTGAGTGTCCCCCAATGTTTGTCTCCGTGTAGCTGTCCCATCTTGGGATCTTTCCCTATTTCCAGGATCTTCATCGCCTCCTTTCTGGGTTTCTTTCCCACCAAGATCATTTTTCCTCTGGGAGCCCTTCTTTTCAACACCACTTTGCCTTTGCAGAATTCTAAGCCCTTGATTTTCCTCCAGTCTAAAGAGTGTAAGGGCCTGACAGTCTAGGCACAATGTGTGACCAGGCCCCTAGCTGGGTGGTTCTGTTTCAGGTCTTCTTATTAATTAGAGCATTTAGAATGTGCCACTTTGGTTTAGTCCAGGTATCATCAAATTTCACAACTAGCTTGAACAAGTTTCAGTGGCCAGGAACAGGCCACTTCTGTCTGAGAGATGAAAAGTTCGGTTATGAACATAGACATACATATTTGTTTATCTGCTACACATTACTGTTCATAGTGCAAGTTAGTTTTTCACTTAGGACATACTTTTTTTTTCAATAGATAATAGTCATGACTTCTTTCAGGCCTCTAAAACTTGTCTACTGTTTCATTGTATTCATTAATAAATATTAATGTCCTAGAGAGATCCTCAGTCGGCTGTTTAAGGATACTAGAAAAATAATCCCAAAATAATCCAAATATAGTAACCTCTGTTCAGCACTATTTTTAGTCAGTATTGGAGTAGAAAATACTGCATCACAGAGAAGTAATATTTAATTTTCTTCCTCCTCCTCCACACCTTAAAAATAGAGCAGAAGATTTTGATGAGTATTTCTCCTATCCCACCATAACCTTGCTGGAGAGCAAACAAACAGCCTCAGTACAGAAGTCCGCAAGGCCCACTACTGCCAAAACCAGAACCTGCAGCTACACATTAGCAAAAACTCTCCTGCTGCTACTCCTTATTTATGTCATAGCTTTGATTGTGAGTCACAGCCTCACCTGCACAATTTTAGCAGTAACTGGAAGGCATTCACATCATCAGTAGCTGCTCTAGATTGTCCCTTTATTTTATTTTCAAATAAAAATATTACAAGGTAACAGCTGGGTAATTGCCAGAGCTGTCACCCTTGAAAGGGCACTGACATGATGATATCAAGACAGTCCATCTGAATGTCCCGGTTTTTTCCCAGTTATCCAGGGAAAATTTCCTGCTCCCCCATGCTCGCCTCAGTATAGAAGTAGGTTTCACTTACATTACATGGCCTGAGCTTGATTTATGGTCCTTGTGCAGCCACAGTGATCAAGCCCTAGACAGCAGCAGGTGCACTTTTTATATATATCTTATTATCCTTTTTCTCATTTCTTGACCCTTGTTTTCATTCTTGTACCTTCTTTTGTCAGCCCCAGCCTTTTACCAAATAAACAACCTGCCCCAATTATGTTTTTACTACTGGTCTCGGTTTTGCTACCTCCACACCTCCATCAAATATTTCTGATATTACAATTACCTGGACAATCTTGTCTCTGCAACATATTACTGTGCCAGTTTTCCAGGTATGTCTCAGTCTTGAAGATTCTGCTCCCCTTCAGTTATTTGTCAAGTCCAGCTGTCTCATATACCTTCTCATTAGCAACCTGTGAAGTCCAGGCAGTGCTCATGGCACTACCTTCTTTCAGCTTCTCACTCAGATATCCAGCACATCTAGCAATTTCTCATGTCTGGAAGTTTTTCTCTGAGCATCTTGTTCAGTTAGCTGAACCTCAGACCAGAACCCACTCACTGGTGTAGACAATGAATTGTAACCCTATAGAAAGACAAAGGAAATTTAAAAATCTTAATTTCAGAATCAAAACAATAAACAGCTATGCTAATGAGCATTTCCCTGTTGCTAGATAAACTTAGAGTGAAGATGCTGTCACAGGAGGTTGTTGACCTAGACAGGTAAGTCTCAGCTACTCTTGTGGACTCATGGGGCACATCACCCTATAGAAGTACCTTGGTGGACAGCAAAATAAAGCTGAAGCCAAAGGAGACTCCAAAGTGTCTTTTTTGTGACTGATTTTACATCTCAGTAGCAACTGGGCAAACAGAACAGACAGACTGGTTTGGAAAGAAGTTATGAAAATCCTAGAGACATTAAAGGAATGATTTTGTAGCAAGGTGCAATACAAAATAAGTTTGCATATGGAATGATTATGTAAAGAACCACAAACTATATTTTTCTAACTGAAACCTTAAAAAAAATCATGTGAGAAATGCATGTTTTAAACTAAATTACACTGTTTTTCTACCTGATCATTATGGGATTGGAAATCTCAGAGAATTTTCAGAGTAGACATTATGGATAATTTACTTTCAAATAGACAAACTAGGTATTAAATACTTATGAATAAGTGTTACAATGTCCCTAGGGTCTTCGCTGTGAACCAGCTGAAAACCTGATCTTATAAAATAAAAATTTGCTTTGCAAAACAAAGAAGAGTTGGGTTTTTTTTTTAAGCAGAAAAACATTCTATAATTAAAGTGATTTAATTCTTGAAAGGATGTTTGCTTTATATATGGCCATTAGCACCACAGAAATCAGCCTCAGACAAGTTAAGCAGAGCTGTTAAAGCCAGGCACGTAGACAGCCAGAGAAGGGAGCTGTGTGAAAGACAAAAGGCTGGAAAAAATATTTCCACCTATATACAGCGGTTAAGTGATGTGTTGCTAACTGATGTTGTTAATCTCATATGACCTTACAGAAGTCTTTTACATAACATCGACCTACTTTATCAGATCACCCTAAACCAGACCCCCAGCAGCCAGTCAGCTCCTGAGGCTGGCTCAGGTGTACAGACTAGGATGGCAACTTGCTCATGCCTAGGCACCTACGCATAGCTACTGACTCTTGGTTGTGTTACGGAGGGCTTCCTATTGCCGACGTATAACCACTGGAATTTAAATGGGATACTGCAGAGAGTCAGACTCGTGGAGGACCTTTGTGAGACATTCACAGCCCTGCACTGGCAGCTGAAAACCATGAGGAACTCAGCAAAAAATACCTTATGCTGGGACAACTGAATCCGACATCTGCTATTCCAGGATATCTAGGTACCACTTTGTTACAAACAAAGCAATGTTGCCTTATCTAGAGGTCAAATCGAAATTACTTCCAGCCTCAATTGCAGATTTTTTCTCTCTTAAATTTTAAGTCAAGCACTCTCACATTTTCATATGGAAATGAAAAAGATTATGAGGAAATGAGTCCTGTGAGTCAAGAAATATGAAAAGTTCATGTATATATAGAATAAGCATATAACAGTGTTGTCTGTTGAGCAGTTTGACAAAGCACAAGTTCATTAACATCAATAATCTATTTATTAGTGAAACAGACAGGAAACTCATGAAAGGAAAGTCCTATCAGAGATATTATTCTACTATGCAGAATCCTGAATGTGCTTTCACTGGCAGAAGGGCATAGATAATCGTAGTTAACTTATAATATGAGCAGGGACAGATGTTTTCTAAAATGTAAATAAAATGTATCTGAGAAGCTATCATCAACAGGAATTTTTCTTTCCTGAATTAAGCATATTACTGATTTTGCTCTCTGTAATTATGCTTATCACTATCAACTGTCCCAGCATTAAGGCAGAATTCATTGTATTCACACCATAAATGACTTCTTTTAAAAATTATTTCATTTGGCAGCTTGGTGATAAATAATAGAGTTAAATATTGTTGACTTTGAATTTTAGTTCTTTGGGTTCCCTCTTCACTTTCCTTGGCTTTAACTCTTTGATACCTCATAGAAAAAGTTATACTTAAATAAATTCTCCAGAAGAATCTATTTTGTCATTTGTAAAAAAATTATTTACTTTTTTCCACAAGGGCATTATCTTATGAACTGATCTCACTTCTTTTAATTTTTTTCTTTATTTGGTCCCCAAAGTGCTTTTTGTTGACCTTTTTTGGATGGGAAATACTTCACAGTTGTACCTCCAACTTAGGCAGAATAGAGCTAGAAATTTTTATTAATGTATTAATGCAATTCTAATTTGTTCTTTTGCTGTAACAACAACATAAAGATCTTTTAATGGAAGAAATAACTTGAAATGTCTGCGTGGTCTCAGGAAAAAAAACTCTAACTGATGTCGCACGAGGATGAGAAATCATCATAATCATGAGTCATCTCTTGAGATTAAATGTCAGGCTTCATGATTAGGTACAAAAGAAAAGGACCTCCATTTGTTCAGGTGCTTCTTCAGGCAGGTCATCCTCCTGTGACTCACAAAAAGCAAGCAGCCTTACTCCCTTGTGCCAATATCTCTGAGAGTGGCTTCCAGGCCAAGTCTGGCTCCTGCTTGTGAGTCCCAGCCAGAGCACAGTGACCTCTGACCAGGCAAGGGAGAAGCTTTGGGTCCACCTTGCCCAGCAGAACCAATGCATACAGACCTCCCACCTCAACAATCCTGAAAATATGGGTTTCCTCAGCAGTCTTCATCTACTCTTTCTGAAAAGACTCTTGTCGTCATCTGTGACCAAAGCAGGTTCAGAGTTCAAAGAGTAAAACTCTGGAGAATGGAGTTTTACTGAGTTCTCTGCTCAAGAAATTACTCTTCACCCAGTATCACATTTCCTGATTAACTGAACTGCTTACTTCTCTATCCCAAAGCAAGTCTTCCTTTATTTTATGACCATTTAGAGATAGCTGTCCTGACAACAGCTGAGGAAACCGGAGTGTAGACATGTGGGCTACTGCCTTTGATACATATTTCTTTTCATGTCCCTACCAGTCATTTCCTCTTGACATACTTCTCTTTCTCCTTGGCCTACTAGCATTTTAATGTTTTTCATGAGAATATGGTCCATTCTTTTTTCGGTTATTGCTTATCCATTCACCTTGAGGTGCCTTTGCCTGCACAGAAACAATTATTTCTGGAGTGTTTAGTGGAATATTGGTGGTAGTGTTAAACTCTGACTTGCAGTTGCTGATTATTTACACATTTAAACGATGTATGGTTTCAGAAAGTCTGCTGCCATCATACACAGGTTTAAAGCCTCTGCAGGTGTCTTCAGGATCTACTACCATTTTCATCCATGCTCTGAAAAGAAAATAAATTATCGACTTCATCTTCTTGCTTCTGCTGCTGTCATTACAGCAAATAAAAATTAATAACTCCAAAATCCCTGAGCCTGGTTTAGTCTAACACTAGCATTAAATTACTGTGCTTTGCTGATAGCTTTTTAATTTTTACCTCTGGCAATTTTATGTTATCATGAAATTTATCCTGTTACCAAATATGAATAAATTGTCCATGTCAGTCGTCTTAACACAGATGTCATATCCTGCATACCACTTTAACTGGAAGCCCCTAAGAGAAAAAAGAAAAAAAAAGTCGCCCTTCTCAGAAATGCCTGGCTTACTCTTTTAGAGAAAAGGAGAAAAATGTTAGGAAGAAATTAATTCTTCAGTCCTATCAACTCATGGTGAATGCCTGAGATAGAAGAGTGCACATGCTGTAACCTGGGTTGCTAACAAGTCAAAGGACTGTGCTGCCCAGGAGAAGCTGGATGGACGAAGTCAGGAAAGGCATAATTAGTGGGCTATTTCTCTATCTTCATCATTGGACGTAGGACTACCCTGACCCTGGTCTTCTGCAGACCCCGCACACTGCAAATCAGCCCAGGTAAGAGCCTGAGATATGCCTATCTGAGGACAGAAGCAAATCACATCCTGGAAGAGACCCTAGCACAATGTGTGCATTCACTGTATTTGTATCACACTAAATCTCCTAAAATGACAACACTGAGATCATAAATAGCACATGCAGAAACCCAAACTTGGATTACAATTATTTAGCACAGTATGATTATCACTTCATAGGAATTGTCATCCTTTCTCTTGTATGGGGTAATTTCTATTCCACCAGCAGTAGACTGGCACATTTTTTTACTGGAACAATTTTAAAGCTCTGGTAAAAATACCTTTTCTTTTTTTTTTACAAGATCAGGCACACTTAATTTGCCAAATTCTCATATTTTATCTTAAAAAAGTGATTTGTTATTCACTTGATGAGAGTATTTTTAATTTCACTGCATTGTGGCAGTGGATAAGCTGTTACTGTTGGGGTATTTTTTTTCAAAGTCAGGTAGCGCTTTGCTTTATGGGCTGAATGGAAGTGTATTATTTGCCAAATTAGTGGAATACAATACAGGCTGATGTCTGTGGGCTGTTTACCTCAGATAATAATATAGAGCTCAATCCACTTTTGCTGAAGTATTGGTACATAGCAACCTGCTTCCACGTTAATAATGGATAGTCATGACAAACACATACCCAGCTGGGATCTTCCACAGCATAAATAAGTCTGCATCTCACTGGAAGAGCAGTTTCAGGAGCATGGCGTGTTCCCAGTTTGCTTCCTTCTCATCTAAAGGATTTTCAAGATGTTGCATAGAGCTAGATGATGACCCAGGAGCTTCTTCTGAGGACGTCACAAGTAAAATATTAACATGCCACCAAACCTGGATACTGGTCTTGAGGCATGTCTGGAACTGTGCTTCCAATTCACCGTTTGGATGGAAATTTTTTCACGATGCTTGAATTTGGGATAGTCTTGGAAGACAATTTGCATGTGCCCCACTTCTGATGGATACCTGCTAAACTGTAGTTTGACAGCTTGCCACAAAAACTGACACTGAAATCAAATTATAAGCTTGCAGTGACAGTTGAATACAGCTCCAGACAAAGTATCTCAAAAAAAGATCTGGGAAAGCTATAAATGAAACAAAGGACTGCACAGAAGAGGGTAAAAAGGGTCATGCAGGCTATAGGATGGCTTCCATCTGAGAGGAGCTCCATTAACTTGATAATTTGGTTTTAAAAGGAGAGAATAAGGAAAAGTAGAGAAAGATACTTTAAAAGACTATCAGATCATTAAAGACAGATGGTGAACAGGGAACATCCATTTACTAACAACACTAGGGAATATCCAGTCAGATGAAAAAACTGCAAATACATATTCATACAGATTTAATCATATGTTACTGTGGGTTAGAGTAGACAACTTCACAGCCACCATTACAGGCTTGAACTTTGCTAAGGTATGTATCCTTATCCTAATCTGAGGACCAATCAAATAAGCTGTTCCTCTGATGCCGTATAAACTGATCTCCAAAGGATCACTAGACCCTAGATTCCTAGTAGTCAGGCAGAACTGGAACCCACTCAAAGTGCATCTCTTAACCAGATTATACTCATAAATTTATTTTTCATTAAAAATATTCCAAACAGAACGTGGAAGTGATGCTAAGAAGAAAGGGCACGCAAGGACAATGGTAGTTCCAATTCTCTTGCAAACAAGTGCACTCAAGAAAATTGTGATTCCACATAAGGAGATTCCTTCATCATGTATTTCTTGTGCATCTGGAGTACTTGAAATATGTTGCTACACACTTAATTTCCTTAGGGTGAGTATATGAAAGTGCTTTCAGTACCCCCTAAGACAAACACAATATAAAGTCTAAGTCCTCCCACTTTCCAGTACAATTAGTTATAAATCATAGTTGTCTGTGAATTCAGTGCACAAGCTGATTACTTTGGCATGAATGAGGTGGTTAGATATAACCTGCGTTGCAAAATACATGATTACTGAAATTCTGTAACAAGCTAAAGGAATTGTCTGAGCTGCAAAGAACAGGTTAGTTTAGCCAGCATGATGGATGGATGGATGGAGTCTAATGAAGGACATACCCTTTGTGTGTTTGCATTAGAGACTATGCATTAGCCAGAGCCAGACTGCGTGGCTGTGAAAGCAGGCTTGACACTTTTTTCTATGTGTTGCTACTGGCACTTATAACCAAAGAATAACTTTTCTGATTGAGACAGGAGGAGAAGAATGAAATAGCTTGATACTGGGATACTCTCTGCAGATTGAATATCAGGAACAAGGAGCACTGGGGTACCGGCAGATACCCATTTGTACCCCCGGTTATGTATTGAGCAGTAGTATAAATAAGAATTTTAATGAAAAGAAACCATCAGTTCTCAGTTGTAACACTGTGACACAGAAGTTCTTGCCGGAAGGTCTCTTCAACCAAATATCTGAGTGATGGCTTGGAAAAGGATACTGAAGGGAAGCTGGCGAACAAAGCTATCATCTCAGGTCAGAACTGGCAGACACTTCATTTCACTTTTCCTTCCTCTCTTTTTTCTTCTATTTTATTTCTTATTGATCTTTTTTGTTATTGTTGGGGTTTTGAGGGGTTTTAGTGTATGGTATTTTGAGAGGGGTTTGGGGTTTTGTTTACTTACTTTTTGGTTGGGAGGGTTGCTCGGTTTTGTTTGTTTTTTTTTTTTTTTTAATTTGGTTTAGATGTTTTGGGTTTTTTTTCCCCCCCTTCTTTTCTGCCTTTTCTGTTTCCAACTTTACAATCAAGTATTTAGCCTGTGTTTTGCTGGGATAAATGTCATTTATCTTTCACCTCAAAGTTTGTCCAGTAGTTAACCTGAACAAATGAACTGCCCAGTAAACATCACTCTTGTTTTGACAGAAATGGACAATCTGATCCTAGCATAGTCTGATGTATTTTCAAGCTATCTCTAGACAAACAGTTCATAGCAGAAGTGGCTTCAGTATTGTTCCTTTCCATCTCCATATGTTTAATGTTGCTTTGCTTGTCTGAAACTTGGTTTGGCTACAGTCAAAACCCAGGACAGAAGTACATGCCACTCCCTGCTCCACTTGTGCAATGGATATTGCATGGCGCTATTCCTTCATATGCTGCTACATGCAGCAAGTGGGGAAAAGCCATGGGGAGATTCCTGAGCCTCTTTGGACCAAGTGGGCGGCATGAACCCACCAGCTGGTCATAGGCTAAAGTGATGACATCCATCCATGCTGGATTTTTATATTCTCAGGTGTATCATGAAGCTGCCAGAACCGGAAAGTCCTGCACACTGAGGTTCAGAGACCCAAAGAAATGGACATAAACAACCATGAAAGATGTGTCTTGAAGGACAAGCATTTGAAAGAGACTATAAAGAGTCACAGCTGAAGCTATTCCTGACTTGTAACACTGGTTGGTTTTGTCTGAACCTGCAATAGTAGTAAATATTAATAATATTATTAAATCTGTCACATTGTACTGGGGTTGGGTGGGATAAAGGTATTTTTGTTTGTAGTGGCTCCTATGGTGCTGGTCTGGATAAGTCACTAAAACAGTGCTGATAACACAGGGATCTTTTAGTTAGACAGTGCTTACACAGGGGGAAGGCCTCTTCTACTTCTTACTGGGAGAGAAGAAGCTGGGAGAGGACACAGCTGGGACAGTTTACTCCAACCAACAGGATATTCCACAATATATAATACTGTGCTTAACAATAAAATAAAATTTTAAAAAAATTAAAAAAAAAAGAGGTGGAGAAAAAAGGATGAAGGGACTGTATTTGGAGTTATGATATCTACCTTCACAAGTAACTGATACAGTTGATAGAGCTCTGATTTTCTGGAGACAGCTGAACACCTGCCTGCCATAGGAAGCAGAGAATGAATTCTTTAATTTGCTTTGCTTGAGTATGTACCTTCTCCTTTTTCATTAATTTCTCAGTTTTACTCTTGTGATTCTCCTCCCCATCCCACCAGAAGGCAGCGAGCAACAGGCTGTGTGGGGCTGAGCTGCTCACTGGTACCACAACCAACATCTGCTTCTGGCCTGCCTTGATTTTTCACAGCACCGCATGGAGGCAGATCTGGGTCAGGGAGAAGTTACACAACTTCATGTGAAAGAATCCAATTAACATTAACATTGCCAGGGGGAAAGAAGCATTTTGAAACACCTGGAAATAGTATTTTAAAAATATTATTTTAAAATGCTACTAATAAAAGCTTTCATCATTATTAAAACTATGCATTTGAGAAGATATTAGCACTGAACATTGTATGTTGTTTCCTAGAACATACATAAATTGCCAATATCTTTCATTTATCCCTTAATTTATCTTCCATCCCCAAATTTTCTTAGTATTATAAAGTGTTATTCACGTCCGTAAAAAAGGCCAGCTATTCTAGGGTTAAGTCACGTTTTCTGCCTTTCATATCACATAATATATTCCCAAATGCCTGGTGACAATGCATATAATTACTTTTAAATTTTTTTTCAAGCACTTCTCATCTGGGAGTGCAGCATAGCCTAAACAACATCCTTTATAAATATTACATGGAAGAGCTTCTGACTATTAAGATAAAAAGCTACTTATTCCAGCACACCCCAACTGAAAGGAGAAGTTGTCATTTTTATAGTAGAATCCAAATCCTGTCTATTTGTTTCAGATGATATCTGCATGAATCAAAGGCATCAGTGGTAATCTGGGATTCATGGGGTTGCTGTGGAAGTGTTTGACAAAATGCACTAAAAAAACCTGATCAAATATGAAAATGTAGCAGTAGGTTTTCCAGTACACTGTATGGAGTACAGCTCACCTGCAGACCATAGTTTAGAGGGGGATCTGTGTTGGCACAGACGAACACGTGGAAGTGAGAACCACCACTGTTCCTGTCTGACTCTGCAAGGAGGGAAGGGAAATTGAAGGCTGGTTTAAAGGTGACTTCAGCACTTGTGGAATCAATTCTGCAGCCTCCAGTTCTGCCTCAATAGTCCTGCCACACACTACCAGCTTGTGGTAAAACCTCAGACTCCTCAAGTGGAGTTGTTTCACCAGTTTATTCTCCCTTCCTGCGCTCCTTCAGTTCTGCTTTCCTCTGCAGGAGTTCACTGCACTGCAACGACTGAGTCAGGGACAGTGGCTGTACTGAGGTCTCTGTGCCCCTTTGCCCTCTCAGAAACCATCCTTGGTGTGTATCAACTTCATTGGAGGTTCCAGTCAGCAATCCAGGCCCTGGTGTTGAACTCTTAGGAAACAAACCCGAGGCTTTTTTTTTTCCTTATTCTTATTCTTATTCTTATTCTTATTCTTATTCTTATTCTTATTCTTATTCTTATTCTTATTCTTATTCTTATTCTTATTCTTGTTCTTTTTTTCTTCAAAATCTTATTCTGTATTACGGCATCTTGAAAGGAAAGCAGCTTCAGGACATGCAAGTTCTAATCTCTTGCTGCCTATAATTCAAGTCCAAAGGAAAATACATTTGCTTAAGGCCTTGTGGTTTTGGGAATTCACTTTGAAAAATTTCAGATGCAGTTCCTTGGAGCATATTTGAACTTCCTCTTTTACTGCTGTGCCCTCCTCCCACCCCCATTCCCCTACCCATACTGCAGTGTAAATTTTGAAAAAAAGGAAAATTAAGCCATCTAACCTTTTATCCATACCATTTTCATTTATTTTCAGAGCATGGCAGTATACAAAAACAGTGGAGTGTTGCACACCTTTTCAACAGCTTTTCTTCTGTTCGGGTTTATTTATCTTGGTTTGCTCTGCCACAGGCCATTCTGTCATCCTTAATTTCAGAAAATAATTCTCTTGTTCCTCTAGATCAAAGCAGAAACACTCCTTGGAAAAGCTGGTGCACTGATTGTCTTCCTGATCTATCCTTGTGATCTGGTGCTGGCAGCATCTGACTGTGCCTCCAGCTTTCAGGCCTATGGAGCCAACCTCGTCCCGAGGGGCCTCGTGCCGCTCTCCACATCCTGTGGGGGGTCCGAAGGGTCTGTGTCATGGGCAGTGGTAGCAACTGCTGACGAACCAGCTGTGCGGTCCCTGCAAAGGAGCAGCAGCGGCAGTGCTGCGGCGGGGCAGACAAGTACTTGACTCCCATTTTGCAGCCTGTCAGGCACATACCAACAGGATCAGAAGAACAGCTCTTAGGAACCACTGAAAGTTGCCTGCACTTCTCTGATCTGATCTAAATTCCCTAAAAGGAGTACAGATCTCCGTGTTGATGCCAGCAGGATGGGGACTAGACCTCTCCTGTCTGTTAAAACTTTCTGGGAAATACGGTCTCTGTAAATAATGAGTTTTTCTGTAGAAAGTAATTTCAAGATAAATTTTAGTGTTGTACACATAAAGACTTTTTTAAACTTTGAATAATTTATCTGACAAACACAGAGACAGAAATGTGGAACAACTTCTTGATATGCTATGGTATCCTCAAAGGAAGCACACCATTCTGTAACTACGTGATGTGGAAACACCTCTTCAGCAAAACCAGAAATAATATTTAGTAAATGGCATAGCCTAGGTCCTGGAAATTATAACCAATGCATGAGAATCTGGTGTTATGCTTCCTTGATGTGAAGATGGTAAGTACCTGCTTGTGCACGCCACCAAGCACATCTCTGGCTGGAAGAGTGATTCTTTACCCAACTCAGTCCTTACAGGGCAGCTGAGGGTAGCTACACTGAAGACTGAGATTTGGAAAAGTCAGGTCCCTCCTCACACTACTCTTGGCTACTAGACCTTACTAGGCATTAAAAAATGAAATGATGGATGAGTTGACACTTGTGCACTCAACAAAGAAGGTGCAAGAGGAAATTCTGGCTGATTTCAGCAAAAAATTCTCTGCAGTGTGACCCTTGCCATGTCCTTCTGCTTGGGCAATCACTTATAGCCAATAACATTTTAGGAGCCGATTCTTATATGAAATGCATTGAATGAATCTCAACTGCCTCTGCCAGAAGCAAGATTTGAGATGCTCACTTATTCCTGAAGAGGCCGATCGTACCACAAACTGGCTCAGCAGAGAACTCTCCTTGGCACATAGTTCTGCTGCCCTTGATAGAAGCAAGCACATTCATCACAATCCATTCTCATTTTCATTTTTATTTTTCTGTATCATAAGGTAAATTAAATGGGGCTAATGTTTCAAACTTTCTATCTCATTTCAAGGATTTTGATTGCCAGGTGGAAGAGAAATGGTTGATTATTCTAAATATTTTAAGCATTTTCTACTGTGAACAACTTTGCATACATTGCAAATTAAAATTCATCATTCCTGAGTTAAGATGATTTAATTGTTTGACTAACGCTCGTGGGTTTTTTCATGTAAATGTTAGAACCTGACCATATGTGTCATTTTTATAACAGATGAGATTGGTTTGATATTTGCGTAAGTTCAACATTGGGACAATAGGTGTATTTATTGTTTACATAACCAGGTGTCAAAAATTATGCAATACCTAATTTTTTACTGCCACCTTGTGGTGCTGCATGCTTTTGATGACAAAAATGGGAGAATCAAAGCTTGTGTAAAGCAAACAAAGCCAATGGACTATATAATTATACTGATCATTCTTTTATTTTTATCCTTTTTTTTTCTCATATTATCTGTGATGCTACTTAATAAAGATTTACTCCCAACTTCTGACTTTCATAATTTATCTCTTTGTTGTCATTTGTTCATAGGATCCCCTTATGCAAGCTGCAAACTAAGAACAATCTATCCTGTGTCCATGAACAGCATCAGAACAAGGGTTTTTTTAGATTGGAAAACCTCTCCATGCTAAACCATGATTTTTATTAAAATTTTTAGTCTAATTGCCAGTGCCAGTTCCTCAGTTCTTCTAGAAGGCAAAATTCATCTTTTCAAATTCTTTATATATTTTGTACAGGCTATTTCCTTTTGGGCTTATGTCACAGATGGTTTTGGTTGTCAGTCTAGCAATCACGAATGCCTGAGTAACATGACAGAGATGCAACTTCCCATGGTCTTACTGCACACTTGAAATAAAGCACTTGCAGCCTATAATGTGCTTATCTGGAGTATGGCAGACTTTGAAAAACTCCATAGATGCATCAAGTGATGTTACAGACCTCTTCATATTATATGCTGGCATTGATTGCTTTTATTTTCCTCTCCTGCAGTGCTTGAGAGAGAATCATGTCACACCTCTATCGTGATCCATGTTTTGAGGTATGCATTAGATAGATTTCTCAGTTTACTGGTTTCTGAGCAATACTGAGTTACACTGCTGCTGCTTCTGATGTCTGGGCTTTGTTAAATCCCTGCTTACAAGAACATTTCCTGCTGAACCCATGCTTCAGGGCTGAAACTATAGTGTGTGCCTTCTGATGGGACTTTTTTGTGAATCATGGCCCCTTCTCAAAACTTCATGAAAAACCCCGCTGATCAGCAGTTTATGAAATCAAGCAGCCCAACTGCATCATGTCCAGTGGTAGGGAAGTGTGCACCAGGTAGGATAACTCCTCAATTTTGCTTTTTGGAGTTTAAAATCACTGCAAATCCATGGAGGGGTTGCAGCTTGCAGTATCTGGTGATTGTGCAGCATATATTAGGTGAAACCTCTGCATTAAATCTATGTGAAACATCTATGCTAAATGTGGAGGACTAGACTTGAGAAGCATGTTGATTTATTTCAGCCAACAAAATCACTCATGGAAAGAGGACAAGGGGGAAGGAGGCTGATGAACAGAAGCTGATAAAAATGACAGTTCTATTTATTTAGATGGATATGAATGAGGCTTTAATCCACCCATTTTATGCTGAGAACAGCCCAGATTAGTGTGAAAAGCCTGCCTTAGTTGCGGCAGCAGGAACAGGTGACAATCCAGTGTAAAGTGACTTCCCCGTTTTATACAAAAAGATCCCCAAAAATTCTGCTTCCCTTCAGGAATTGCTCTAGCCACCATGTGCATGGTGGATGGTTTTACTGTGGCATTCAGACTGGATCCCTGCTTGGGAACTGCATAACCCTCATAATTACCTTTCTCTTTATACTCTTCATTTACTTCTGCATAATCTTTCAGCTCCTCAGGATAAGGGCTACTGCAGAGATAAAACTCTTGTATCTCTGCTAGGGAATTCTGGCACAACTGCTCAGCTGTCGTGGAAGATTTCTGCCTGGCTGTTAAAATATCCTTGGTCTGCTTGCCTTCTTTCTCATGAGCTGGCAAGAGATCACATCTCCCAACAAGATGCCTGCCACATGAAGGGACAGTGTGTCTGCCATTTCCCTATGCTCATGAATATTTACCCACATGCCCTGCCCTGATGGTAGAGAATGGAAATTCTTACATATGTCTTTGTTTTCCTGTGCTTTTTCTGTTGTTCATTTGGTACCTCTTTCTTGTTCTCAGAGCACCTAGAATTCAGCACTTCACCTGCTACTTACATTTGGGCCTTAAGGCCCTGTAAGAAAAGGTCAAGCATTTAGCAGTTAATCACAAGTCAGGATGGATTTCTATCCTAAATCTGAGGTACTTTCAGAAAAAAGTCTACAGAAACATTTGCACAGGAGAAAGCTATGGGACTTGATGGTGGAAACCAGGATGGAACTAGAGGACATGAGTCTCAGGTAACATGTTCAGCGGATTTAGAGAAGGAAGGAAGGAAGCAAGGTAGGAAAAATTGAGACAAGGCAACCAAATAAAAGATAATAAAAGAGTGAGGTATTTTGAATTGATTAATTTTTATAACTGCTCTTCTCCTTTTGACCATCTCATTTATAAAATCCAGCAACTGTGAGGCCCCCTATGAGGTGTGAAAGCCAAAATACCTCTTAGTGTTTTGTTGTGCATAAGAGCTACAAAGTGGTAAAGAATTCAGCTGTTTGGGTTGTTTGATCTTGGGAGAGGGTTTTGTTTGGTTTTTTACTGCAGGAGTGCCATCAGCTGGAGTAGTGTACCATGAAGAATCTGGACATAAGGCTAAATTAGAACTAATATCACTCTAAGAGAGGAAGATCCTCCAATTTATAATTTTTTTAGACAAGTAAAATATGTACACACCAGCAGCAAACTCTATATTTTCCCCTTAGAAAATAGATATGCTCGAAGTTTTATGAATCAATCTTATGTCTGAGTAGAGAACTATGCTAGCATAATTTAAAGTAACAGAAACCGGTGATTATCACAGCTGATTATCTCTACAAATACATGGTATCTGTTGAAAGAGAAGAAGTAGTGAAAAGTCTGGGAGAATTGTTGTGACTGCAAATATAGAGGAATAGAAAAGAGGCTAAGTGAAATTCTCAGAAAAAACAAAAACATTTTACTCAGATACTAGGGTGTTAAAAACAATATGAAAGGACCACAGCAAATAATTACAACCATAAGATAAGAGAAAGCATCTCTAGCAGTTCATATATGTTTGTTCTGCCAAAAGTCACTATTACAGTCTTCCTCTACTGCCTGAGCTATTGGCAAACACAGCACCATAAGGAATAACAAAGTGCTAACGGTGTGAAAAATCTGACTGTGATACTGCACAAAACCTTGAAATCATCTTCAATAAAAGGAAAAGCATGACATTGACCCCCCACATTTGGTCTTTTTTGTTAATGAGAAGGTGGTGGTGTGTGGAGCAACACAGAAGACCATTACACTGACTGTCAGAGTGTTTTTTAAAAGAATATTTACAAAAGAAGTAGGGGCGAGTTCACTGCAGTTCAAGCCAGTTTTTGCTTATGCACAGATAAGTCACTGGAATTTCAAAATTACTCTTTTCACTGCAATTTCTAAGCAGAAAAGTTGATGATCTAAGAAAGACTGTTAATAAATACTACATCTTCAGAAACACACTCAAGGCACCAGTCAAAAGGAAGATTGAGACTTTCCTGCTGGCTTTCCCAGGTCCTCTGGGCACTCAAGACCTTGTTCCTGATGCTGAGGCCAGCCAGAACAAGCAGCTGCTCTAGGGTTGTCCCTGGCAACCTTGTGGATCAGCTGTCACTGCACTTCACAGCTCTGAGCAGGACTGTGCCTACAGTACATGGCTGAATGGCCTCTTTCAGAGCTGATGCTCATTTAACACTTAGCACGTGTCCAAACTTCTCTCCTGAGGGAAGTCTGCTCTATGACACCAGCTGTCTTCATCAAGATACAGACAATAATAAAGTTTAGTTGCTTTTATTTTTCTACCAATCATCACACACAGATTGAAACTGCTCTCCTTGTCCATTTGGATTTACTAGACCCAAGCCATGTCTTGTAGCTGAAGCAATAGTTTAATTTATAAATAAATACCTGTTGGAATAGAATTGAATTTACACGACAGTCAAACGTTGTCAGAGAGGGGAGAGTTAAGGGAGGTAGCAATATAAAGGCTATGAACAGAACTCACTAATCTGCAAAGAAGTGACAGGATTTTTTTCTTACCTCAGCAACATCTGACACTCACAGAGAAAGAAAATAACAGCAGCGATGGAGCCCACCTGAAATGGGAATATATTCATGTTAATTACTGTGCAGGTATGTCACAGGTTTCTGTAGAGAACTGACAACCCACAGAGGCAAAATAAAAGATGGATGGAAAATACTTTTGTTTTCTTGTGTCATCACTCTGATTTATACGTAATTTCAAGTTGTTCTACACAAGTATAACAATTTCAGGTACGTTTTGTCCTTGTAGAACAACCCAAGAGCCAGCTAGAGTTATGTGCACTTAAACCAGATGGCAGAGCTGGAACTGCTATAGTAGTATCAACAGATAGCTTTCCCCTCAACCAAACATTTGTTCTCCATCTCTTCATTGAATTTTTGCTGTCCTGCCCTTCCCATAATATCTCTCAAAATTGCATGAAAAAGTAAATCTTTCTACTGTTCTTTTGTTGTTTCTCTAGACTGTCCCAGTCTGGTGAAAGATAAAGTCTACTCAGTGACATATTTCCTTACCTAGGGGAGCCTCTGCAGTCTCTATGGGTGCCTACATGTGCTACCTTGGTTCTTTCAAGATGCAGCACTTCCCAGTCTGCACACTTGCAATGCCTGTATCCTCACCACTGCTCAAAATGGATTGGTTCCGCTCCCAAAAAAAAACAAGCTGGAAGCTGTGCACTGAGGTGCTACGTGGAGTATCCCATCATTAAAAGGGAAATAGTGTAACAAAACATTCTTCTTAGTCATGAGTGCATCCTGGGTTTGCTCTGATACAACACAGTTAATTCCTGTAAGGAGAGAAGACAGATCACTAGAAAGCATACAGCCCACGTGTAGTTGTCCGTGTCTGGCAAAGACAGATAGCTGAGCCATGCGCTGGGAGTGACATTTTAAAACAAAACAGAACAAAAAAAAAGCAAAACAAAACAACAAAACAAAACATTTTTTATAATAACAAGAATACAAACAGGATTTTCTGTGGCCCCGTAGAGGTATACATACAAAGGTAAACTGGAACAAATCTAAAAGAACCAGAACCCATCAGAATCATTCCATTCTCACACTAGGTTATTGTTTAATTATTAATAAAAATGAAAGCTCCTAATTCTCATATTTAAAGCATCAAACACCACAGTATTGCCTCAGCATCTGAAAGAGACCAACATCCACAATGACATTCCTTAAGACAACTAAACTTTCTACAATAATGCTGATGAACTCATACCCAAGCTAAGTAACTTTCTCAATGAGAGTTTGAGACACGGAAATGTACTCAGGGGCAAACTTTACAACTTTGCTATTAGCACAAGTCACTTCTTCTTTGACTTTTTCCCTTCTAATTTAAACCTATAGAAATATGTATATAAAATTTCAAAGCAAAAACTCCACTCACACACTCCTCAAAGGACGAAAAACAGATGTATAATTACTTTTTTTAGTGTCTTACTGGCAGCTGTTCTAAAACCATGGTGATAAGAACAGTATACAAACCACCCTAATGCAAAAAGTTGTAAAGTACTTTGTTCAAAGTCGGTCGAGGGCTGCATAGCTTAACTGCAAAAAGGACACGGGTATTCTGCACACACTGGACTTCTTCTCGTACAGACACTGATACAAGATATTCTCCTAACTAATGGAATATCTAAGACTCCCCTGTAATCTCAAATTTCATCATTTAAGAAACTCAATAGGAGACTGAGGCTTGCTCATAAGAGTTTACAGTCAAATGTTATTCTGTTATAAAATAGGGTAAACATGCCAATGAAAATCAAAATGCATATACTTTTATCAGAGGAGGGGTCAAGAACATCTCAAAAGAAGCAAAAAAATGGTCTCCTACATTTAGAAATCAAGATTATTTCAGCAAAAATTATATACAAAATGGATATCTATACCACATATTGTCAAGATGCAAATAGTTAAAATCTAATTTGTTTTGACAACCTTGTTGAAAATGAAGTGGCAAATAAATGCCCTGCTGGATTGACAAAGGCTAATAATCAGTTATGAATTTCACTGAGATTGTTATGCATCAGTTTAAGCACTGCTTCCTTTCAGAAATATTGTAGGATGAATGAGAGTGATTTTATCCAATCAAATGATTGTGATGAATGAGGATTGATTAAGAGTAATCTGATCTGTCTTCTCAAATGCTCTGCAAGTATGCATTCAGATGCGTGCATTCTGAGGTAGGAAGAATTTGTTCACACATTAATTTATTTTTACATTAGAAAGGAGATTAATTAATATATAAGTGTATCTATGGTGCCAAATATATCTTGTGAGCTGTACTACATTATAGGTCACACATCTTAAATTTTATGTCCCAAAACTTAACATTTCAAGCTGACAAGAGACTAAGAGTCAGATGCTTGCTCCCACTGGGGCGTATTGCAGGAAATCAGTCCAACATATTCTTCTATGTATTCCCACAACAAAGCACTTCAAAAAGGTGCCCAGATCCCCAAATATGCATAAAGAAACTAAATTCAGGATCCTGAAGTGCCTGTATGAAGCCCAGTGATTTCAGACTCCCTATCAAGTCAACAGCAAGCATGGCATTTCTGGAGGGTCAATTGCAGTTTCTGAGATTAAATTGCTGCTGCTGTTGTTGGCATCATGCTGAAACTAAAATGGTTATGTTTCATACTTGGTCATATCAAGATGGGTCGGATGATTTGTGCCTTTGGGCCAGATCTCAGAAAAGAATTTGACCACCTCAAATGGAAACATGCAAAATGTGTAAGCTGTCTGTGTATTGAGCAGCATATAGAAGACATCTTTGAAAATCCAGACAGATGCATCAAAATTTTTATTTTCCAAATAAGGAGGGTTCACTCATTGCAAAGCAGAAAACAAACAATAATATATCCAACAGTGAAAAAGTATTAGTTGTGATATTGTTTGAACTCTTCAATAGCTCTTTTGGTGATGTTCTTCAACAGAAGTAAGGCAGACGTGTGTTTTTAAAAGTTTTTTATTACCGTAGATATTTCTAAACATCTTTATATATCTGGACATAAACATGCCCTGAAAAGCAGACTGAAATGAATTGGTTTTCTCTTAGTAGAAGAAACATCTATCAGATATGATTTACGAAGCTTACACATTTTAATCACGGCACAGAATGAAATTATCTAAATTGGGTATTTCCAACCATTACAAACTGGCACAACAAAATGACAGCGTTATGTAAATCTTTTTTTACCTGGACAATACAGAGTGAAAACTAGGACTTTGTCTTCTCCACACTTCCAGGAATTTATTCAGAGAAAGAGACCTCCCTGATGATAAGAAATAGATGTTTCTCAAGCTATTTTCACTGCCAAATTAGTTTCTTATGTCCACAGTGCAGAGTTGTGGTCTACCTGTTCTGACTAAAAGAATAGCTAAAAGCTAATTAAAAACAAAAAAAATCTGATATAAAAAAGCAGGTTAATTTTTTACATCAGCATTCTGAAACTTGCGAAGCTTGAGATTTTTCCTTGAATCAGGAGTTAAATGTTTGTACAGATGAAGAATACTTACAAGAGTCTTAAAACAACAGATAAGAACTTATCTGGCACCTGATAGCACCGATATGCTTCCTCATAATTTTTGGTAACAGCAGTGGTTTGCATCTCTTCTGTTTCCACTCTCAACTTCTGCTAGGATTGACCCCTTCCCTAGTATCTGTGACATTTTTGGGAAAGAAAAGGTCAATGTTTTTTTAAAAGTATGTTATGTAAGGCTATCCTAAAAATGTACATTAGGAGTCTTACCAGTTGATTCTCAACACTGTGCCTGACAGTCATGTAAAGCTAATACAATGTCAGTGAGTCACTTCTAATAACTGACATTTTTCCCTTTAATCTTTATTTTCAATAAAGGTAGGGAAAAAAGTTAAGTCCTCTCTGTTACAAAGAACCATAAGTGAGACAAGATACAATTTAGAGTAGATTGAGTCAAAGTAAAGTTCCCAAAACTAAAGTTCATATTAACCTTTCGGGTTGTGTTCACAAGCTTTGAACATGTGATCCTGGTGAGATAAATTTTCTGTCATTAGTGGCATGAATTACTTATGGAAACTGATTCTCTTCTGTTGGTGTCTTGGCATCTGGGCAACATATTTTCAAATGGACTTCGATTCCACTAGGCTTTCCTCTAGTTTTGCTCTGTTTTGTCCTAAAAAATAAGTTTTTGCTACAGGAGGGAATTGAAAATGTAGTATGAGTATTCTCAAAATTAACACCTTTATGAGCGTTGACAAAGGTGGAGTGCCTTGCAAAATAGGGTCTGTCTCTGATTTGCCTTCTGAATTCTGCAGGCAGCCCTCTGGGAGTTCAGGGGATCACAGGATTCTATATCCTCTCATGTTCAACCTGTGCCTGTGGCTTACTCTATCAAAAACAATTTTTCCTTTCCTGTAGGATGGTCAAACACCCAGTACCAATAGGCCAAACGTTTGGGAATGGCTCAGGACAACTTTCCAGATGTTTTCTAGGAACCTGTCTATCTTTCCTCTGTTCCTCCCTGGAACTTAGCAAACCGGTGTTTTTTCCTGAGGTCATTACTAACTCCTATGCAGACACCTCTCTTCCAAAAGAACATAAGAAGACTGATTTAATCTGCACTGACATTTCAAAGAATCAGCATAAAGGTAGTGCCCAGAGAATCTGAAATATTTAACACTCATATATGTATTATCTTGCGAGTCTTTGGTCTGAATTTCAGTAGACATCGCTCCCAGCATCAATTCAGAGAGATCTAAAGGAGAAAAATAAATAAACTTGACAATGAAAATACAATGATGTGTAACTAAAAAAAAGTTCAGCCTTTCTGAGTGAAAACGCCCTCACGATGCTAAAAGATACAGCCTTGCATAGAGCAGCACTCAGTATCTCTGAAGTGCTTCTTCACCAGTCGATACTGAAGGGGAAAACGAAGCACAAAGACAAAACTGCAGGATTTTATTGTCCTTGAGGTATATTGCAGGAAGGGAGGATGACTGTGAATCTAAGATGATTAAATACTAATGGCACAAACTTCACAAGTGATGAAACAGCCAAATAAATTACCAGCGCTTTAAACCAGACACATTTAGATTAACAGTACTTCTGTGAGACAGTTTGATAAATGTCTTGAATTTAGCAGCACTGCTTTGTCCCTATTTCAGAGACCTTTGACTTTGGTCACCTGCTTAGTAATTGTGCTGGTTTGCATCTATGCATTGTGATATGTCATCCTCTGGATGACATTCTTTGTAAAAATATAGGGATTTGTTTATCATTCTATAGCATAGGGTTTCCCAGCAAGAAAGACCCATAAGTTGCTGTTTCAACATATCAGTATCAATAGTATTCAAACTATCAAAGCCAGATCAGCTTTGATAATTTCCAGGTTTAACACAAATGTGAAGTTCATCTGTACTTTGGGTTAAGAGTTTTGAATTCTTTTTACTACTCATCAAGAGTTGATTTTTTTATTATTACCAAACGGAAATTCTGATTTACTCTGAGTAGTAACTTATTGCATAGACAATGACACTGACCTCAGCTCAATTACTTACAATGCATGACGCTATTTATTTTAGTTATCCAAACCTGATGTTCAAAAATAAGCGTCATTTGGCTAAGTTACAGTAGCCCTTGCAAAGCAGAATTACTTAAACCAACAGGCATTAAGCCATGACACAGTGCTCCAGGGACACCTGTGCAACCCACAAACACTGCCTTCTGGACAGATTGTGAGGCCCCAAACTGTACATCCATATACTGGGCAGACCAGGCTCATCCATACCAAATACTACATAGAAATTTGCCAGCAAGTATTTTTGTATCTTTTTCAGCGTTTACCCTTTAGTGAATAGTTTGTCAGCACCTGCTACCTCACCCTCTCTCCATGAACCAGTCTATAATTAGACAAAGTTTAGAATTTATTCAGAAATTTCAAATTTAAAGTGAAATTTGACTGCAATGGTTAGAAGGTGGTTCAAATAATTTCTTATGAAATATTTTTTATGCTTCTTTCTCTACAAAGAGAGAGATACAAGACCTGAAGTTCTACTATGAGATCTTATTAGATGTTCATTTTATGTTCAGATCTCCAATATTTCTCACTGGTAGAAGCTCTAACTCTGCCCCTAGCACATCCCATCCCACCTCAATCACTGTCACACCGCAATTCTTTTTGGTATTTTTGAGAACACATGTTTCAAAATTTTTCTAAAAATGAAGCAGCTATTTCTTTGCCCTTTGATTGATTTCACATAATTGAACTAATAGCCAACATACTGTTTAACATTCCCTTTTGCAAAGAAATCTGTTTGACAGTGTTCATAGAAATATTTTTAGGTTTTGCTGAGCACATGTGAACATAAAATTGCTCGGGATTTTTTTGCAAAGAACCCTTGCAGCAATGCAGCTATAAAGAACTAGTAGAATTTTTTGGTTTGTTTTGTTCTTGTTTTATATATGCAGATAATATTTCAAAGACTGTGTTATGACAGTCCAAATCACCAGAATATATCTATGTTATATATAATGAAGTAGGGGATTGAGTATTTTTCAGAAGTATTAGACAAAATGCTGTTTGCTTCATAGTCTGTTAGCTTAGGCTTTGTATAAAAACTGAGCTCTGCTTATCAACCCCAATGAGAAAAAACCCAGCACATGCCTTTGAACACTTCCTAGAATAAATCTGTATAGGAAAATTTTCCTGAATCAGATGTCCTACTACAGAAGCAAAACTAGAACACATGCTTGTGTCAGTGATCCCAGCACTCCCTCCTTCTAATCCTCTTCAAGTCTTAGCCTATATTCTGAATTATGCTTCCAATCTGCAGAGTTTTTAAATTTAACTGGTGATTTCAAGTGTGGTTCTGGCCACAACCTTGATTTCATCTTTGGACTATTGCATTGCATGTCAGAGTTTATGCATCCTGACAGATCATCCCTATCTCCATCAACTGTGGGATATTGCACTGCATAGTGTAACTAGTATTTCATGTCCACGTAAAAAACTTAGTCAAATGATGAATCTATGTTGCTGTCTGAAATAAATGGATTGATCTGTGTTCTTAGAATAGAAGGTGTCAAAGGTAATCTGGTACTCTGGCTGTTTTAGCTGAAGGCAACTAAAGGCACAGCCTCATGGAAATCAGTGGAATTGGGTGACCATTTTCTGCAGTTCTCTGGGGCCTTCCTGCTCTTGAACCACATATCTTTTATAAAGCATTTAAAAACATTTTGCTAGCACCAGCTGCATAATTCTGTCAACAGATTCTCAAACTGTTTGCCTTGAACTAAGCATGTTTATTAGATGTGAGTTTTGATTCTAAATTTCAAAAAATTTTAGAATTCACCACAGTTTTCCATTCTTTTGATCAATATTTAACTTTCTTTTTGTTGTGAATATAAAGAACTTGAACCTGTGACCTTTATATTGGTTGTCTCTCCATAATGTCAGCTGTTAAAAATCTTTTCCCAGCATAAGATATTTTTTAATCATCTCTTAACTTTTCTTGGATAAACAAGAAACACTTTGTCAGAACAGGGTGTTTTTCAATGTTCAAAATTCTTGTAGCTCTTTTCTTTCCTGTCATCAATTTTTCAGCAGCTTTTTAAAGAATGAAAACAGTCTCCAACATAGCATTCTGATAATGATATCTCTAAAGCTATTTTCAGACATTGCAATGCTTCTCTATTTTTCTTGACACTCCTTAAGAATTATTTTAGCCTTCTAAGTGTCACTTCAGAGCCAGTTATTTTCCTACCATAGTGTCTAAATTCTCTTGACTAGCAACTTTCCAGGATGCAACTCCTCCTCCTGTTACAATAAGCACTATGTTTTGCTCCTAGCTGAATGATACTGCATTTAGAAGAATTAAAGTGTGTATTGGGATACGTGCAGTGGCGGTTCCAAAGCTATATTTTGTTTGAGATTGACAGCAAAATGCCTGCTGGAGCTAGTGAGCCTGAGCAGATTGCAGTGGGATAGGTCAGCTATTGCCAAGCTCCAGCGTGCAGCCTGGAGTCTGAGAAACCTGCTCCAGCCTGTGAGACCTGGGATATTGTTAGCAGGCAGCTAAAAATTAGCCCGCCTACAGCTTTGCAGGGTATAACGGGATCAAACACATTACTAATTGTTAAAAAGTCTGGCAACACTGATTGGGGAGTTTCTAGGAACCAGTGAGAAAAAAGAAGCAAAGGCAATATAACAATCCCTTGCTGTTGCTTCTGGGCCACATCCCCAGCTTGGTAAGAGTGACAAAATTTTTCAGTATCTCCCTTTAGTCCACCACCAGACTAATTTTTGAGCTAAGGCAGCAAATTGTTCATTGCAACAACTGCAGCAGTGTGTGCGGAATACATCGAGGGAATAAGAACATCAGAGCAGTAACAAAATAAACCAGGGACTGCACAATCACAGTGTAAACACCTGGAAAGGCTCGTCACCAATCTTCTTGGGGCACGGCGGTGTGAAGTGACACATCACAACACACCTGGCAGAGCATGAACCAGGGCTCTGATCCAGCTCATTTAAGGTGTTAACACACATTTGAGGATTAGTAGAAAAAAAAATCCCACTGAGCTAATTCAAGAGCAAAATTCGTCCTCAGATACTTGCTAAATGCTATGGAGACTTACCTAGGGAACAGCAGGGAAGAAAACAAAGGACCCACATGTCTGGGTGTCCCAGAAGAAGGTCAAGTACAGGTGCTAAAGGAAAGAAAACTCTTCTTTAACATCTGTCTAAAGCGAGTATTCATGGCAATATGGAAACTGTGAAGAAAATGGACAGTAAATTGACTACAGCAAAAATTTAATCAAAATTATTCTGAAAGTTGTGTGAATATATTTCATTTACTACTAGCAGTTACTGAAGTAGTGATATCCTGTCCAAATATGGACAAGAAAATAAACCCTACAACTCCCCCACCCTTAATATTCAATCAGACCATACAGGTGTTATGCACTGCACCTGTAATAGCTCTCCTCCACTGGCAGATGAATTTACTGAACACATGATGGGTGACTAAAATAAATGGAAAACTGTTACTTCCAAAATATAGTCTGTGTGCTGTGATTATCAATGTTTTCAAAAAGTTCATGCTTAGTTTACATAACAGTAGATAATCAGATTTCTGTTCAAATATGATATGGAGAATCCTACTTAAGCACACAAGTGTATAGCACTCTCATGACAAAAATCAAAACTGGTTTGAGATCATGGAAATTTCTTCCATTCAGACATTCAAGTAGATAAACAGCAATGCAACAGTTTTTTTCAAAAAATGGAGCCTTTCAGATGATTTTGAAGTGCTTTGTACATCACATCATATTTCTGTAATGGAGATAATATGGATTTAAGTACTCCACTGTATTATAAGTGCCAATTAAGTTGCATGATCAATGTGATATGATGTTTCTGGTACTTTACTGGTTAGGCATGTTGTATTGTTGTGTTATACTTGGTCAGTAATAGAAACTTTCATACAGTTACAAACTTTGCTAAACAGAATTTTCTTTTTATTATCAGAGAAGATCAGAATCTGAGAGTCAGCTATGATAAAAGTCAGATATCAAAGAGATGAGCCTTGTGGTTTGACCTCTCCAGATCTTGCATCTGATCAATATAGAACTGTAGCCACATTCACATTTTATGAAGCGATGCTGGAGCTGTTCCACAGAAATTATATTCAACTACTTTTTGCTTAATACATACTTCACAGTTTTATTTCCTATTTTCTCTACAATATAATGTACAACTGTTTGATAAACAGTCCAGCTGAAGAGCTGACAAGCAATGCCCCTATTTTTTTCACATATTTGAAATTCATCATTTATATTGAAATTATGACTACTTTACTCATATTTATTCTGTTCTCTGAAAACACATCTGAAACAGTTATAGCTCTGTTTTTTGTGTATTAGCATTTTTATAAAGAATTCATACATGTAGTAATTTTTTTTGTTTGTAGAGACCAAATGTTAACAAAATGGAGCATGTCTGTAGCTGATTTTTTAAGGCAAGGATATTTCCACTCAGTTCCCCAGACACAGCCAGATTCTCACCGATGTGTGTGAAATACTGTTTCATCTGACTTCAAATGGGAATGGCAAGCATTTCAAGTAAGGAGTAAAAAGCCTGCTCACCTCCTTTATAGCTTTCATAACCATTTAGTTGGGTGACCTAAAAAAATGTTTGAATGCAGATTATGTGAGGTAGAGCAAGAGAGAAAGAAGTAAAGCATCGTAGTAGTCACATTTACATGACAGAGAAACCAAACAGTTCTGCAGCTGGATGCAGCTTTGAATATTATTGAACCGTCAATAAACAAGAAAACAAATAAAAAAACTCACATGTAATCAGAAGTTATGGCCCTGTGCAGTACCTCCTACAGAACCATCAAAAGACTTTTATTGCTTCTTTTCCCAGCCTTTCAAATTATTCCTGCTACATCAAACCACATTCCAGTCCTGTAAAATTTTGCACTTAACAGCTGCAAACACTTCAAGTAAACTGAAAACCTTTTGACTAGGAAGGAACCCTAGAATACACATGATAGGTCTCAGATTTCTCTTCTACTAGTTTCTGTTACTGGCAGCATTCGTGTGAAAATAGATTTGTTTGCTTGTTTGTTTGTTTTGTGACTATCACACAACTAATGATTGCTGAAAGCCTGGAGTTTCTCACAATTCGATGAGGTTGAAGCCATGCTTCCAGCACATAGCTGCATCGAGGCTGGGAGCGGGCTGGAATCTGAACCTAGATCTGGATCTGAGGCATCTCTCTTGGCATCATCTCCAGTTATCATCCCTTCATCAGAGGACTATGAATAATGGATAGACATTCCCAAATCTAGCAGTCTGTCACGACATTGCTTTTGAAATAATCAAGTGTTAATTGCAGTAACCCACATCTGCCAGAAAGGCAGGCCCTTTCTCTTCTTTTTTCTCTAACCTCCTGCTGCTTAGATATCACTGTGAAAGATCCTGCAAGCAAAATATGGCTTATATAAAGCACAAAGTACAACTGAATCTGTTTGGTTACTGCCATATTTGGATGAAAAGACTTAATTTACCTTTGTTCATCTTTCAAATAATTTCATTTCCCTGAACCACATTCAGTCATCCCATCTGGGAAGAGGGACCTGGATCCTATGTTGGAAATCACAAGCTCAGTTAGGAAAGCTCCATCTGAGAAGTCATCCTATATGGAATCACAAAGCTAAAAATTTTTGTTTGCCTCATCCAGAACATTTTTAATTCACATGGATTGCTTATACTAGCATATTATGGCCAGAAGCCGACAGTCTTTAGCTTAGTATCCCCCCGCCTACAGAAGAGGATCTGCCTGACCAGGGACTGATAGATTCTCTAATTGAAGAGCTGTTACATTCCGTTTCCAGAAAGCATAACAGAGAAATGGAGACTAAGCTTGTTAAGACTTCTGAAATCGTATAAATTATTAGCATTATTAGTACATTTACGAATACTCAAATATCCTGATATCTAATCCCCTGTTAGAACATATGCATAGTAGGAAATATTTTTTTTCATTCGAAATAAAAAAAAAAAAGGGTCATTAATAACACTGTATTGTCAAATCTGAGAAGCTCTGAGAATAAAATACAGGTTTCCAGGCTGTTCTCTGTAGATATCTTCCATATAAGTATTTATTTTCTGCAGAAGCAACTATCTACCCATATGTTTCCTGGTCTTCTGGTCCTCACCTATAAACACAATCTCTTTAGCCTCCTCCTCTCTTCACCATCTCTCAGTAATTTCACAGAAGAAGCAATGGTAGTTCCCTGTCCAGAAGCAGTCATCATTGCCCAGCTCCTTCTCCTGCCCTTGCTGCTGTGTGAGCAGGGCCAGGTCAGTACCCTGTTGGAGGGGAAGCAGGAAAGAAACAGCAAAGCTGAGACAGAAGAGGACAGGAGTGCTTTGCTGTTCTCTGCACCAAGGGGAGAAAAGTCAGGCCTGCAAATCCTGAGGCAGAAACTTTCCTGGCAGGGTGACTGGACAGTGCTGAGTTGTTCAGTTATGTTTCCCCCTCCCTGATGGCATTTTATCAATGGTTGTCTAGCAGTCCTGCATCTCTAGATATAAAAAGGAAGGGCAATGCCCAGAAAGGAGTGTGTGACAGACATGCTGCTGCAGTGATTAATGTGCTCATCAAAGCTGGTGCCTCACCACCTAGTCAATTAATCACTGTCCAGTATTTTGGAAGCCATTAAATTTTGTACCATTTTAATATACCATGTTCTTACCATTCGGCAGGTTTTTCTTTGAAGTGTGATGTCACCAGTTCTGAGTTTCATTCCCTCCTCATTTTATTCCTTCACTGCCTGCTAAAACATATATTGTTATAACTACTGCTGTGGCAGGTGGATAATTTCAGTTTCTTGCTATGACCTCTCTAAGGATGCCTTCTGGCAAACACAAAATATGTGGAGGACATTTTATCGCTTATTTTGGTTGTAGTTCCTGGGAGTCATTTACTCCCACATGAGAGGTCCAGCTCTAACACACCGAAGACCGCACCCATCCAGCTGTTGCCAGAACAGGAGTTGGTGACCAGAATCTTGCTCCTGCAAGTTCCAGAGCAACACAAAGGTGGAAGCAGTTTTCTTTATGTGTGAGAGGAAATGGAGATCTATCATCTGATCCTGAAAGAGCCCCAGCAAAAGGGAATTATTGTCCATTTCTCTATCTGACTGTGAAGAAGACCATATGAAAGAGCTGGACTGAAGGACCCCACAAAATATTTTAGTGAGTGAAAGACTTATTAGAAAACTCTATAATCTGGAGTTATAACAAAACTCCATAATCTGGCCAACTAATTTTTAGCTTTTCAGAGGACTTTACACAGTTTTTCTCTGACTACACTTTTCCTTCTCTAAGCTTCTGTAGTTGGCAAGCTTCCTACAAAAAAATAAATCTTCAGCTTGATTACTCTTATTAATGATGTCACTCAGGGCATTTTGCAGTCAGAGACTCTTTACGCTCAAAAGGGTTTTCAGCAGATTTGATAAGAAACACCAGGCAAAAAGCCCTGTTTTGAGAACGAAAATGATAGATCATTACCTCTGCAGAAGAGAAACAGGAGGTTACTTATGAAAGTGAAGGTTATGAATAAAATAAGTGCAGTACTTTAGCTGAGCAGCCTTCTAGAATTGGGAGAAAACAAAACAGTACAGGGTGGTAAAAAGGGGAATTAGCAGGGAGCAACCAGGTCAAACATCACCTAGTAGAGGTGACAAGATTCACAAGACAGGCCTTGGGGACAGTGTACTTCATTTGCAGGTGAGATAAAATGGAGAAGACTCCTACTTCATCCTCTCAGAACTCCACCAGTATCATGTAAACTTTAAATTAATGTATGTATGGGTATGTACATAAATGCATAAATGCAAATGTATATGGTGAATATGAGCACCTTTCTACCTTGTAATGCACCCTTAAATGGTAATAGTTGGCCAAGCAGAAGGAAAATGTCACTAGCACTGTTGTTGATTCATGCTTTCTCTCACCTCTCACTAAAGTGAATAATTTGAAGGAGTGAGCCAATGAAGCTTAGACCCATGTTCCTAATCTCAAAGCATTCTGAACAGTAACATTTTCACCATCTTTAGCCTCAGAGAATTTGTATTTTCAAGCACAAAGAAATAAATTTAAACTGCAACATCTTGCCCTTGAGGTGCATAATTGACCAAATGAAGACTAAGTAAGTGCTTTCAAACAGTGTGTTGTAATTTAGAGCCAAAATGTCAAACAGAATTTCTTATGGCTGAAAGTAAGTCTTTTTTCTCTTGTACCAAAGGTAAATTCTTCATCGTTTTTCTCAAGGATTTAAGCTATGTACGAGGCTATCTTCAGCATAGGTAATTGAAGCTCATCCCAAAATTTGAACTAGTTGTTACCCAACACTTAGCAAACTCACCATCAAGCACAGTAGTTCCATAGTAGTACAGATTGCAAGTATTTAATCTACAAAATAGTAAACTATAGATAAATATAGGAAGTGCTTTGATTTGATCCTTAGATGCCTAGTTGTTCTCATTGTTAAATACCATTAAAAAGACAGCAACTCCCCGATGAATCATTAGAGAAATTTGGTGACAGTAAAAAAAATGAAAGTTATACTCAGGCAGGAGAAGAGAGATCCGATTCAAAATCTCATGAATGGTTTAAACCCAACTGTTCAAAGACTGTGAATTCAAAGTGAAAGTGGTTCAGAAGAGGATAAACAGAGAGTTTGCCATAAAAAAGCACACACAACACACATGAAAAAAGGTTTGACTTCTACTCAAATTTAGCAGCATAAAGGTTGAGAGATAAACCTGGTTGAGTTCTGTGTCCAGTCTAGGGGAGCGAAGGGAGAAGAGAAGGAAAGTGAAGATCTCACGAACAAAGGTGAAGGTTTTCTTAGGAGGAAATACAAATATATTGATTATTAACACCTCCGGGTTGGAATTAAAAGGTTTATGAACATCCAAGTACTGAGTTTATAAACCCACCTTCTAATATGGCCAAGGACAGAAAAAAAACATACCAGTTTCGACAGAGACCCTGAGAAAGTAATCAACAAGATTAATGTTGCCATCCTTCATTTCTCAGGGCCTGGACTAGACAGTGAAGGCCAAACCTCGGCATTTGTAAAAACTAAAAGCACCCTTTTTTCTTTCAGTACTACTCCTCCTCAAACTTCTGGCATGCAAGGCTTCAAAACAAATCTTTAATTTTAGGGCAATCTTTGTAACACTTCATGTTCTTTGTCCAAGTGTGGTTTCCCTACACAGGGAAATGTTTTCAGAGAGAATGATAACATCAAGTTTCACTTGAAGCCAGCTCAGAGAAGGTGCATAGTGGCTGGAACACAGGCTTGCCTTACACTAACTCTCAGTTAAATAGAAATGTGTCAGGCTTCCCAGTAGGGCTTGCAACCCCATGGTGGACCCACACTGGATCAGGCTGTTCCTGAAGTACTGCATCCCATGGAAGAGTGACCCACATTGCAGCCGTTTATGGAGAATTGTTGTCTGTGGGATGGATTCAGGTTGGAGAAGTTCACAGAGAACTGTTGTCATGGGAGGGACCCCCACTGGAGCAGAGGAAAGACTCTTTCCCCAGAGCAGTAGCAGAATAAGCATGTGATGAACTGACCATAACCCCCATTGCCTTCTGTCTGCACTGCTGGCAGGGGGAAGGTAGAGCTGGGAAGGAGGGAGAGGTGGGGGAAAGACTTTTTAAGGTCTGTTTTTACTTCTCATTATCCTGCTCTGATCTTGTAAGCAATAAATTCAGTTAATATCTCAAATTTGAGTCTGTTTTGCCCATGACAGTATTTGGAGAGTGATCTCTCCTGGTCCTTACCTCAACCCATGAACTCTTTGTTATATTCTCTCTCCCCTGTCCAGCTGTTGAGGAGAGTGATAGAGAGGCTTTGGTGGCTGCCTGGCGTTCAGTCAGGGTCACCCCATCTTGCTACTCAATCTCTGAAGAAAAGGAACATAACTGCTGTGAAATGTTATGCAATCCATAAAAATGCTGTGCCTGGAAAGAAAGAAGCAGGAAGTCAGTAAAACTGAAATCAAAAGAGATACAGCTGCAGACTCCACTGAAATTAAATTACTTCTTTTGGATTCATTATTTAATCTGCAACAGCCCTTAAAACCAATGATCTGCCATTTTCTTCCAGAGATAAGCAGCCACCATGAGAGGAGGGCTCTAGCTCCAGTCTTATGTCCCAGCATAAAACTATTTGGATTAACCAAAGTCAGCTCTGAAGAAAAGAAACCTCCAGAAAGAAAGGGAGTTTTGCAGCTTTTGTTATTCCCAGTTTCTGTGCACTTTTAGTAATCTTGTGTTTGCATACATCGCATCTTTCCATGAGACGAAAAGGTACAAGTTTACCTCTCCTAACACCTTCATTTTTAGACGCTTTGGACAGGGAAGCATCTGAGATCACATGGTCACCACAAGAATACCTCTTCATGGAAAAGAAGGTGGTGGGACATGGCTGGAAACGTGCTTGGATTACGTATGTACTTAAAAATACTTGGTACCGCACTAAGACATCCTGGAAAATTTTGGAGTAATTCAGTTTGAAGGAAACATGAGTCATATACAGAGACATGGATGACCATGGATACAATAAAGTTTAAACACTTCCATGTTTTGCCAGCCTTGCTTCAGTTGCAGGTGAAAACTAGGGTGACATTACCTTGTTTTAAAAGTACACAGCTAAGATTTGAAGAGAAAGCCAGTCTCTGGCTTGCTTGAGTTGGTGCTTATTCCAATTCTTTTTGAAGTCATTGCAAATCTTTCTATTGACTTCAAGAGATGAATCAGACTCGTTAGCACTGAAGTGAATCAGATTAAAACAAAAGTACTTGTACAATTTTTATGACAGCTTTTTATAAAATTAGCCCCTTCTGGATAGCAGAACACTGATGTACTGCTGAGGCAGTACCATTTCTCTCTGAGAAGCGGCTGAGCTCGTTTTGTGTGTATGAAGTTACATTTACTTGAACTCATTCCTTTAGTGGTTACCTGTAAGTTCATCAAGGACACAAATTGCAGCATTATTACTTCCATACTAACTGAGGACTTGGCTTTGACTTTCAGCTGAAGCTCCTTGGAAGAGCCAAAAATCTGTATCAGTTCATCACATCTTGGTTTCCCATTGTAACAGAACCAAAAGTTACAATATCAGATACAGTCAAATATATGAAGCGGAGTGTTCCAGCACTTGCTGAGAAAATGCAAACTTACTGAAAATATAAACAGGGACTTGTCAGGGGTTTTTTTCTTCCCCAAAGTACTCTAACATGGAAGAAGGAACAAGACTGACTGCATGTCCTGACAGCATTTTTGGGTTGTTCCACATCCTACTGTTGGAGTCCATTTATGGCCACTCTAGTGGTCATGGAGCACCTCATCAGACAGCGCTCCCAAAACCTGACATTATGATACACTTTATGCCCTAGTAATAGGAAAAAAAAAAAGGTGATTTCAGAAAAGATGTTGTAATTGTTGATAAAGTAACAATATAATCACAGCTAAAATATATCCAAAAATCAAGAAGTGCAAACGGTTAAAGTTATTACTACAATAATGCATAATAATAAGACTTGAAGGCGCTTTTTTTTCAGGTAATTTAGCACTTCTTTATTGCTCAAAGCTTGGTTCTGTGACTGCAATATCAGCTCTGAGTACTCAGCAGCTTTCCTCTCTCACCACAGCTTTGTGGGGGCAAGAAAACAGAAACAAGAGACAAGGTAGAAAGCATCTGGTGAAGCTCTTGTGAATCATTTTTTACTTCCTGGCAAGTACAATTTCTCATATTTAAACGCTTCATCCTTGGGGCCTTATCCTCTCATGCAGGGGCCTTATCCTCTCGTGCATGCTGAACAGAATCTGGATCTACCTTCTCTCTAAGACTGTAGTTAGAATGCCTTTTACCCTTTTCTTCTCCATGTTAAACACTCCATTTCTGCTCACATGTCCTTTACTCCAACTCCCAAATCATCTTCAAGGCCCTCCGCTCGTATATTTCTCCCACACTAGAATGTTGAGATCTTTCCCTTTGTCAGTGGATCGGTGTGGTTATCACGCGATTGCATGCTAAAAAGACATTAAACATTTCGGCCTTCTTAACATAATCTATTTATAGCTATCTTCTTACAAGAAGTAATAGAGATTCTTTTCTGTTTTGATTTTCCTCTTAATCCTGATATCCTTCTACACCATTTCATGATGCAGCCAGTGTCCCTTCCAGGTGAATCATTCTATTAGCTGGATTTTTTCATGAGTTTTCCGTTTTAGATTGTTGCACTCATCTTAAATGTCCACTCCAGTTCAAATTGTTGACTTCAGCCAAATTATTTTCTTACTGCATTTCTTACGTTTTCTCCATAACCAGTAAGAATCTGTGCCCTTGACTGTATGACTTTAGTGGGCTGCCACGTTGCTTTAACTACTTTCTTCCCTTCAATCTGTTTCACAAATCATCTTACAAAACAATAATCTGAGTTAATTACAAATCATTTACTTAAAATCTGCTTGGTTTTAATAACAGTTATTCTGCATTCCTACTAGTAGAATCATGAGTAAATAAACATTCTGATGCACACTCTTATGCTGAAAAAATTAAGACTAAAAAGATGAAGTCCATTAATTTAAAATAAATAAATAAATAAAAGCACCATAATTTAAACAAATAGGTACTCAAATCAAAGCTGAAAGCGAGTCCTACTTACCTCAGTCACTAGCATCTTGTTCATTTACTTGAACAGGTAAGTGATAGTAGGCTGCAACCAGTGACTAAGGCAGCCTAAATAAACAAGTGAAATACAGGCAATGAACATTTACCGCTTTCAACAAAAAACGCGAGTTTGGGAAAATTACTTTCATTCCTTTGAATTTGGCACTAAAATATCTTTAAAGTCTCAGGTGTCAGAATACTTACTATCAGGTAGGCATCAATTTGAAAATCACTGAAAGAATTTGAAAAGGCATAGGAAGACAAGGGCTAGATTATTGTACTTGGTTGACCCCATCTGAATGCCAGGTGTCCACCAAAGCCTCTCTATCACTCCCTTCCTCAACACAGTAGGGAAGGAAAAACATAATGAAAGGTTCATGGGTTAAGATAAAGACATGGAGAGTGCACTCGTCCATTACCACCATTAGCAAAACACATTTGTCCTGGGGAGATTAGTTTAATTTAATAACAATTAGATCAGAGTAAGGCAATGAGAAATAAAACCAAATCTTAAAAAACACCCACCTTTCCCCCACCCCTTCTTTCTTCCAGGACTCAAATTTCCTCCCAATTTTTTCTCCCTCTTACCCTGCCACAGGGCAGAGAAACGAGAATGTGGGATGTGATCAGTTCAACACATGTTGTTCCTGATGCTCCTTTCTCCTCAGGGGGAAGACTCCTCACACTCTTCTCCTCCTCTTTCCCACGGGCTGCAGTTCTTCACAAACTTCCTCAGTGTTGGTCACTCCCAGAGAGTGAAGTCCTTCAGGATCACATTGCTTCAACATAGGTCCCTCAAGTGGTCACAAGCCTTGCCAGCAAACCTGCTCCAACATGGGCTCCTCTCTCCATGGGGCCACGGCTCCTGCTAGGATCCTGCTCAATGCTGGCTTCTTAATGGGTCACAGTTTCCTGTGGGCATCCAGCTGCTCCAGGGTGGACTCCTCCATGGGCTGCATGTGCTTCTCTGTTCCCCTGTGGCTGTCCATGGGCTGCAAGGGCACAGCTGCTTCACCATGGGCTGCACCAAGGCTGCAGGGGAATCTCAGCCCTGGCACTTGAAGCACTTCCTTCTACTCCATCCTCACCAACCTTGGTGTCTGCAGAGCTATTTCTCTCACATATTTCCACTCTGCTCTCTGGCTGCTGTTGCACAGGGTTTTTTCCTTTCTTAAATCTGTTATCCAAGAAGCATTGACACTGTGGATGAAGTTTTCAGCCTTGGACAGTGGCAGGTCCATCTTGGAGCAGGCTGGCATTGGCTCTGCCAGACCTGTGGGAAGCTTCTGGAAGTTTCACACAGAACATCCACTTGTAATACCCCTGCTACCCAAACGTTGCCATGCAAACCCAACACATTTATGCAACAAAACCCACTACTACTAATAAATTTCAATCATGCATTGCTATGTATATTAAAAATATCTCTGCATTACTTACAGAAACAGTCTGTTACTTACTGTGATGGATTGCTCCTAAAATTACTTCCTTTGTCTATTAAAAAAAAAAAAAATTGACCGAAGAAAACCAATAAATTTAGAGGAAATTATACCATTAAAATAGAAAATACAAATTCTTTAGAACAAAAATGAAACATTCTAATAAAACTGTATTTAAAGCTTAAAAGATTCAAGGTTGAAATTTAGTAAACAGAATTACTCTATAAGAATAAGCTTCAGGTTTGGAATTAGAATGATCTGAAAACACTGAACACATTAAACATGACCTTTAAGATTCAATTTCTTGTGTGGGAGTGTGAGGTTAATGAAATAGCTGAAAGATCATATTTGTAAGAAATCTGCCTGCTGGTGGAAGTAATGTTAGTATAGCTGATGCTGTTAACATTCTCCACAGTCAGTGGACTCTAAGGTCTGACATGCTATTTATTTGATGAAGTGTTTTATTCTCAAGCTCCATTTCTTGTATTTTGTTTGTTTTCTTTATGTTTTCCATGATTTCAAGTGCAAAAATTAAAAGGTGACCTTTTGGCTAGGCCAAACCCATACACCCAAAATCTGGGGAGCATTTGGACTGAAGTTTTTATTATCCTACATTGTTAGGAATGCTCTTGTTAGTACATGAACTGCAAGATATTAAAATAGCTATGTTTGTGTACATGAAAGAAAAATGTTCTTCCGTCCATGACTCAGTGTGTTATATACATAATCTTTGCTCTGTAGTTTTTAGATTTATTTTTTCTGTCAAATTAGTCTCTGGCTCCCAAGGCCAACAGCTAATTTGCTTCACTAGTGTAACAATATGGTTAAATAATATCCAAAATAAAAAAGAAACCATTAAAAAATTTAAAATCTTACTGTGAAGACTGATATGAAATTTGATTATTCAGATTGGGTTTCACACTTGTTCCTCAAGAAATCACTTCTATATTGTTTCCTTTATGTGGAAGATCGGTAATGGGTAGTAGTCTGAGGGTTGCACCAGGCAAGTTTCCTGGTGATGTCCTTGACTCAGGCCTGGTCAGCATATTAGGCCCTCTGTTCCCCTTAGGAGGGAATTTCCTACAACTATCACCTATCTTTTCTTTCTCTTGGAAGTGGTTGCAATAGGGGATGTTATATACTGCTTGATCTGATGCCTTCTTTTTGGGTTGTCCCAGTGCAGGTGTCCAAGGCTTTCATATCAATCGATACACATATGTTTGCATTACAACTCCAAACCTGTTTTTTGGGGATCCTCAATGCAGCACCAACATCCTTTTGTTCAAACTTTTCTTTCTAGTTTCTCCCCAGAGTCCCTACCCAATCTTTCCATATTTACACAATTCACTTGAGACTGTGGAGAGGGAGATTTATTCCTTCCTCTGACGGAAGCCTTTTTATCCCTCAGTACCTGGTATCCTACTTTTTCTTTATCTCTTAATTGGGTTTATGTCTCCTACATCCCAATTCCACTTTTTGTTCGCATTGCTCACTCCTAGTCTGTTCATCCTTGAGTCTCTTGAACCTTCTTAGGGTCTCTGGCATGGGCTACTCTGCTTGTGCTAATCTACTCTCTCTGATATCCCAGACATTTCCAGCAATTTTATGGGATTTTTTTAAAGCAAATGTCTCTGCCTTTCCTACTTAGGGATCAGCAGCAGGAGACACACAGTGCATTCATGGAGGAGAGGCCCCCATAGCCTCCCAGGAGACCAAAGCAGCAGCAACAGATTGGTTGGGTTCAGCCCAGGCAGCTGTGGTGGAGACACACACAGATGGGAGCTGCAGCATCCGTGTCCACCACAGCCACTGCTGAGAACCTGAAAGGGGAGATTTTTTTCAAAGCCCTGCAAATTTGCCAAATTTAGGCAGTTTCTCTCAGGGATAGTGCAATGTTCATCCCTGACAGAACCAGACCTGACCAGCTTTTCAGCTTGTGTGCCAGGCATCAAAGTTCCTTACCAGAGACAAGATCTCCCTCTCCCATTTCTTTCATTCTCAGAAGCTGACAAAAGGCCTCTAATGTTAAAATTTTATAAACAAAATAAAGCATTCCATCCCCAGCAGCTGGTAAGGAAAGTTCAGCCTTGACAGTATAAGTTTGGCAAAGTTAAAAGAAAATGAAAACAGAAACTTGCAAAAGGAAATGTCAAGAAACATGAATTATCAGTCTTATTGATGTCTCCTGTACAAAAGAAACCACAGTTAACTTCCCTAGATTTCCCCTCAGTTTTGGTTTATGTTATATTTTAGTACTCTTCCTTATTCTCCAAACACTTAGATATAGCAAAAACTCACTTTGTACGGCTGTCAGTACACTTCTGTCAAGAAAGAGGGACTGTGACAGTGGACCTGGGCAGGAGCTGATGATATAAAGTAGCACTAAAACTTGGATATAGTAGAAATATAGGAAAACAGCTGTACAAGCCTAAAAGAAGGTAAGTACTATTTTTCTGTTTTCTCTGTGCATGTTGTGCCTTAAGACTGAGTCACTCCTTGCTCCAGACAGGCCTACTGCCTACAGTCCTAGAGTATTATTTGTTGCCTGTGAAACACAGGTGTTATTTCTAGAACAGTAGGAACTTTAATTCTGCTGTGGGTTTTACAACAGTTTACAACAGGGATAAATTCAAATGACTGTTTTGCAATACATTCCTATTTTTCTCTTTTTTTTTCTTTTTTTTTTTTTTGGTCATTATGGAAGCTTTCCACCTTTAATATCAGGTTTGCTATTTCCACAGCCATTGAGCCACATTTGCTAAGTTGACTGTCCAGGCGTAAACAAATAGCTTCCCTTTCTTGCTTGTATTCCTCAGACACATTTTTCCTTCTTTAATCTACCCACAAAGGTTTTTTCTTTTCTTCCCTTCCTCGTGCGTTCCCAAATGCCAAAAAAATTGTTGCCTTCTTATAATACCTTTGAAATCTCTTTGCAGTCATTTCCATTGCAGTCCCACTGCTGCCCACTCTCTATGCTCACATGGTACTTTCAATCAGTGAGCAAATGCTCCAGCTGTGTTGTTTAGCATGATGCAAAACAAGCTGATTAGTACCAGCAGCAACAGCAGTAATTAAAAAAGAAACACAAAAGAATAAAAAAAAAATAACCTCCTTGAAAACTGAGTTTTCTCTTAACACTTAAACCTTCTTCCTTTTAGGAAGAAAACCAATATTTAAAACTAAATGTTTGCCTACATATATCTGCTGAACCCAAAGTTCATCTTATGTGTACAAAGCACTGGAAAAGAATAACAGTTATTGAAGCTACTAAATTCAAACAGACATGTGATACTACGATTATTATCTATATTATTTATATTTATATTCATGAAACTTCTTTTGAAGACCATGTCTTATTTAATGAAAAGTACTGACCAATAAACCTCCATTTAAAAAAATATTTTCATGCATAGCACATTATAAAAGACTGTATAAGAAAACAGATTAAAAAATCAGTGACAGATAAACCAGAACTGACTATATTAAATAATTATTTTGAGAAGACTAAAGACCACATAAATTATGAAAACAGAGTTTTATCAAACAGAGAAACATCTTAAAATTTAATTAAAAAGTAGCAGCAGATGTGGCTGACATAAAGTCACCAGAAACAACAACCAAAAAAGCTAGTCGCCAAAAAGAAGAATATGAGAGCAGAAATTTTTGCAATTTTCAGAGAGCCATCCTAAATCCTGCCAATGTGAAACCACAAAACGAGTAATCAATGGAAATATAAACAGACTAGTGAGAATTGAATGGAACAAAAAACGCAGAAAAAAGCTGTTAGGAGACATTCTAGAAATTCTCATTAAAAATATATACATATATACGCGCACACACACACATATATCTATAAAAATATGTGTATAAATATATGTACATATAAAGGGAATGAAAATTTGAAAGTAGAGGGACAAAGTGGAACAAAAACTAGGGAAAACTGATATGGTCAAATCAAAACGCAACTAAAAAAATGCAGAAAATTTGAA